>VDFB02280409.1:0-124327 GCA_007258455.2 Sequoia sempervirens | reverse complement strand
CCATGCCTCCCTAATGGCATTGGTCCTAATAGGGATAGACAAAGCACAAGAGATGAGTGGAGGGCATGCCACCCTATGCCTAGCCCCTCCCACTAAGGGAGGACTACGAGCTTCAAAGCCTTTCAAAAAAGGCGGTCAATGTATTTTAAAACAAAAAATATTGATAATAAAAGCTATGGATAATTAATAAACCATACCTATAGATGACAACAATGTGATCGATGATGCAAAAAAAGTAGGTGGACCCGTTTATAGAGTGATTTTTATTGTGTGGGCTATGTATCCATATACAAATTTGTATAGTTATATGACCTAAAATATTTATCACACCCCCAAAAATGTCTAAGATTTTAATAATTTTCCCAAACTGCTCGAAAAAATTAGCTACCCCTGAATCTAGCAATTAAAACCCTTCCTTCAAAAACTTGCAGATCTAGAAAAATATGTTAGTTTTTGATGAAAAAAAGACAAGTTACATAACTTTATTTGATACCTTATATTCAATGGTAAAGTTCTCAAGAACCCAACTCACACCCAACAAAATTTTTACACAAATATTAGTTCCTCACATCAAGGAAGAAATCTACAACACTGAAGCTCTGATACCATGTTAAAAATCTAAAATAGATTGACTAAACTAGGAAAAAATTTAAGAGAATGTAAGAGTTACATAAACTCAAAAAATATAAAGTATGCAAACTAGAACTCCAAGAGCTTATGCAATGTTGATATGATAGAATAACACTAAGAGCTTCCAAAATATGAAGAATACAAGCTAGGTAGTGAGTTTATATAGAACTAAGGAGAGGATGGAGGTGGAAAGTTAACCAATGAAAATTTACCACCAATAACCAAAAATATTAAATAAAGTGATGAAAAAATAAATACTCTAAAGCAAGCTTTATAAATGTGAGAAAAACCTATAACTAAGAGAAAATTAAATATCACATTGGGAACATAAAATCCTACACTAACATGCATGTTTAGTGTATGAAAAAAAACATATGGAAAGTCTATCAAAATTTTGAGATTAATTATTCATGCATAATTTATGATGAGTTTATAATTTTTGGAACTAATAGATTACCCTTTTTACAATGGTTGGAACATAAAGTAAAATATAAACTAGTCTATTACAAGGAAAAATAACTATTTTTTAAAAAATAGTGAAAATAAATATTTGGACAGTGATAATTATAAGGTAAGTTTAAAAAAAAAAACAAGTGCATGTCCTAAATATTATTCTATGAGTGAAATATAGAAAAAGGGGATACCTTAGGGGTTGCACTATAGGATTTCACACTTTTCCACATGTATTTCATTTAGAATTTGAGGTAGCAGGGGTTTGATGAATTTAGAAAAGATATAGGATTGAATTATAACCTAAAAGGTGAGCCAACCTACCCTTGAAAAAATCTAAAATGGACTTAGGGATGAAATTACTAACCTAATGATGCAAATTAATGTTCCAATAAAAGTACAATAAATATAAAAAGTCACAAAATTGATTGAGCAGGACAATGTGTACCTTGCATATAGATTTCAGGTTCAAAATTGAGGACCAACTCACCTAGGAATTATATGTCCTACTTGAGCAACTTCAAGACCATTTTTATAATCCTCTAGTACTAGATTAGAGGTTTCACTTTTTCTTGTCATAGTATTGGATATTTCTATAACTAAGTTTCTATTTGTTGTCAAGATGTAGTGCTTGAATGTAAAATTGAATAATTGACCTTAGAACTTCTTCAATCTTCTTTAGATCTAAAACTTTCACATTCAAAGAGAGAGGAAGGGTTGTGTCATATAAGAATTGCCTTAAAGTCAAATCCTGTGTTAGTGTTTCCAAATCCACAATGGCAATGGCAATGAAAGATAAATAAATGATAAATGAATGATGAATCAACAATGACCTACCATTCACAACTTAAAAATAAATTCATTGAAGGAATGAAGTTATAGAAATCTCCTCAAGGCTTAATTGTTGTTGGCTTGATTATCTTTAAGATCTACAACATATATATCTCACAAAAAATATGATAACATAAATATGAACAAACTCACATACACTTTGGCATGATGTTTGGATATTGAATTTCTACAATAAATCTATGGAATGTTGTTCTTGAATTACTTGACAATAATTTTGATCATAATTTCTTAGTTTTGAAATGATGAAATTACTATGTATATATAGACATTTAGTGTAATTTCCCATAAAGTAAATCTTGATAGCTGACATTAGACATTTGAAATTCAAATAACAAAATGCCACCTCTGATATATTCAATTTTGGAAGAAAAATAAGGGGACTAAGTTGCCTACAGGAAAATTTTCCTCACTTTATTTTGTAAATTTTAATGTGTCAGGAGAAAAATATTAAATGTATGCATTGGTTTTCCACATGGGTTTTCATGATAATGGTATAAATGGACTGTAGAATGTATATTTTAGGAAACTAGGTGTACAATTAGGTCTAATCACTTAGGGGGGAGAAAAATATATTGTAAATGTTATTAAATGAACAAGAGAACTAAGAGTTGGGGGGTGAATTAGTCGTAGAAAATTAAAAATTCAAACCCCTCAACAATAATAAGATCCACATGCATTCATTAAACTGTTATTCTATTAATATGATTAAACATGAAATGTATATAACATAAACTAAAATAATAACACCATACACAAGAGTACATCAGATTTATGTGGAAAACCAAATAATGGAAAAACCATGGTGAGGATTAGCTCACAATATAAGTAATTTAAAAATTAGTACAAGTGACAACTATCAAAATAGGACACTGTCCAAAAAGGCTCACAACTAGGGCTCACTACCGCAAAAGAATAGAAGAAGATAGAAGAGAAATATTACATAGAGAATAAATTCTCAATGCAATAGGGAATCCACCACAAATGCTCCAATACTTTTCCAACTTGTTTTAAAATATTGCACACACCTTCAACTCACTACATTAATAATTCCAACACCTTAAATTTCACATTGTGTTAAACAAATGCAATACAACTGAGAGGGGGGGTGAAGTAGTTATAACACAAATACAAACTTAAAACTTTATCACTTATCAGATCTTCAACCACACTATTCTATTATTTAATATGAGCATGAAACATAGATAACAAAAAGTAAATCAACACAATGAACACCAGGTTTTTATGTGGAAAACCCAATAAGGGAAAAACCACAGCGAGGGTTAACTCACACTATATAGTATTTTAAAAAGAGGCTCATTGCCAAAAGGACTCATTATCCAAGTACAAAGTCTCACTACCTACAAAAATGACTCACTATCCAACAAGGAGGATCACTACCTACAAAAAGATTATACATAATAGAAGAAGGCTTTACAACACAAAACTAACTGGAAAGATGCACCTAACATGTGCTGATATAGTTTCAGAGATGCTCAGTAATCAAACTTTACACCCTTCATGCTTCACTCAACTGTTGCCTACCAGATCACACATATATCGCACACATATATACCTATCACTTATCTCTCTCTTTCTTCAAATTATCCAACATATTCAAATATATATGCCTTGTCTTTACCGCATGCACTGATTACATTAGCTTCATTAGATGCAATTCATTTATCAACTTTTGGCTCCGCAAAATATTTTCAAGAAGCAATTTAACCACTGGCATGTTACATTATGTCATCTTGGACCAAGAAATAGATCACACATAAGATTTCATATCATATCAAAATTATCTTAACAAGTTAGCTAAGAATAGTCTTCAACACTACCAACAAAGTAATATCACTTCATTGTACGAGCACGAGAACATGAAATAACCTGGTTATGCATGCCTTTAATAGCCATAAGAAGTTTCCCAAAACCACAACCAGAAATTGTTAACTATAGAGAAATGCAGACTAGGATACCAGAGGGGTACCAAAATTACTAGATTTACCACCAGATAGGATAAGCACTAGTTTAAGAGTACCAAATCAAGCTACCAACATGGTGACATCAATGAAAACATATAGATAACTTACTCATTTTTGCAACATTCTCCCCCTTTGTTATTGATGGCAACATGTAAACAAAAATTCTTCTTCTTTCCTCAAAAACCTTTAACTTTCTCCACTATTTCCAACACTCTCCAACACTCTCCCCCTTTGACATCAATGTCAAAGCATGCCAAAAATGAGTGCAAACATGGTGACATAAAAAAATTCAAAATATTTCCAAAACTTTATAAAAACTTCCAACAATCTAGAGCTTTTAAGCATACAAAAGTTAAATGAAGTTGACATTCTTCACCAAAAATACCTTCTTATACCTTTCCTTGAGAACTGGAAATGACTTCTACGAGTTGAAAACAATAGAATCCATTTTTGTGAATGAACATTCTAATAATCCCAATAGAGTGAAAGAGGGTGACTAATCAGAACATTGTTTCTCAACATTTTCTACATCAATAAGAGTTATAGAAAGATGCTCTAACCGGACTTCAGAAATTTCTTTAAGAAGACAAAAGGTATTTGTCACATCATCTCTCTATCTTTTTGTAATGATTAGTTCAACCTATACTTCACCAACTCTTATCCTTTGCTTCCCTTCTTTATCTTTAAATATATTAAAATTATTTCCAATCTCATTTACCTCAGCTTAAATCACTTCAATTCTACTTCTAAAGTTGTCTACAATAGTAGGCTATCGAAGACAATATTTGTAAACATCTAAAATTTCTTTAACACACTTCTTAGTTTCCATAATTAATCCGGACAATCTCTACATAGCCTTTTTACATCTCTTTTCAACCAATATTCCCATCTTGCATCCTTCCAGACCTTCAAGCAATATCATTTCTTCAACATACTCAATCAAATTTTTTGGAAAGAAATCAGAAACAGTAGATACTTCAATACCTTTTCAGAGTAGATAATCCACTAGTGCATCATCAATTTTCAATTTGTTAATAGGTGAGGCAACATTCCATAGTTCACCAATCTTCTTCAATTTTCCTTCAACTATCATGGACTGGATGTCATTAAGATCAAGGGATTCAGTACCAGTCAAAGATTCTTTCTCCTTCTCATCTAAAATGTTAATGATTTCCACATATAACTCTTTTCTCTTTTTCTATTCTAGAGGGGAATCATTGATAAAACCTTCCAATTCTCTTTTCCAAGAGGAAGATCCCACTTCGAAACAACTTAATGTAGATATACCAAAGCAAGGGTTTTCTCTCAGAGATTTGAAATATGATCTACATATATTTACATAATCTTCCAGTGACTCTAGATATCTATAAGTTTTCTTTCCAATAGGAATACCAGATTCCCATACCACATTATCTTTACCTAGTAGAGAATTCATAAAGTAAAACACCAGACATACTAGCAAGGATCTGAAAAAAATGGATAATTCTCAACCAATGACATTCAAACATTTTCAAGAAAATTCTCAAGTAACAAGCTACATAAATCAAACTGTCTGTTCTCCTTAACCATCATGTGGGCAATATGCATGACAATAGCTGAAGTTGAACTTTCACAGTTCCTAAAATAAATTTAATATGATATAACATACACAACATACCTAATGGCCGAATCTAAAAGTGTATCAATCAATAGTGCCCTAAGATGTATTTTGATGCTAGTTAGTTCCACCACATCTCTATACTTCATAGTTTTCTCTACAGGGAGTTCTCCAAATCTGTATAATCCAGTCATTGATTCAATTACTTCCTTCGAGATGAAATAGGGTTTTTCCAAAACAATTCTTCCATCCTTGAAATAGTTCAACAAGAACATGGTAAACTCTTTATCTATAATCCATGGAAATTCACTCCATATATCCATCCCTACGGTTTTTATATTCTATAATTTGACTTCGCTCAACACTAGTTCAATTCCTTTCATTTTCTTATGATTGTATTCTTCTACTTTGACCTTTTTCAGCTTCAAAGTGGTAGCACCACACAATCCACTTTCCATTTCAATGATTTTCTTGAAATTCAACAAAAAATCTTCAGTTTTCTTCTTTCCTTTTGCAATTAGAGAAAGGGTTTCTAGATTACCTGAATCAATCTTCAAATTCCCTTTAGAAAATTTTCAAGCACGCCTCAAGATTTATTCAAAGCACCTTCCAAAGACTTTAGATGCATAATTAACCAAAAAATATCACATGTTTTTACTTAACCACTATTGCATTTTCCCTAAGAACATTAAATGTAGAAAACATTAAAAGCTGCTAAACACACACGTCACTTAGCACAATAAAACCTAATTTGGTCTGTAAATCCTCATACCAACATATGTTTCTCTAGTTCCTTTTAAAAAACTTCTAACAATCATTCTTCACATTCTAACCATGTGCAAGCCTTTGACACACCATACTTCTAGGGGGTTTTTATGATCTTCTAATAATGCTCCCCCTAAGACTGGTATGTTAGGTCTAAATTTCAAATAAGTCATATGTACTAGATGAGGGTACAGACACATCAGGAGTCTCAGATTTTTCTTCTTCTTTCTTCTTCCATGTCTTATACATCTCTTGCTTCATCTCTTCTTTTTCTATCTTCTTTTCTGATTTACTCTTCTCTTCTAGAGTAGATTCCTTTCCATTCTTATTCTTACAAAATTTAGGTACATTTCCATGTTTCTTGCAGTTGTAACAAACCACACTTTTTTTATTGTTCTTTCTTCCATTGATCCTCAATCTACATTGATTTACTTTGTCTTAAAATTTATTATATGCATAGTAGTAACAATTAAAGGATTGATTCATCCCGCCTTCATTAAACCTATTCCTCATTACCCGACTGATCATTCTTACTTGAGATCTACATTCTATAGCCCTATGTCCAAACTTCCCACATTCAAAACATTTTTCAGAAAGATAAATAGAAAACCATTTCATCTTGCTCCTACATTTAGTTGCTCTATGACCATATTTTGTTACATGAAAAACAAACACCATCGAAGGAGGGGTACCTCTGTGCATTAGGCTGTCTCACAGGAAGTCTTGTTTCCAAATTCCTTCTCTTCTTCCTCTTTCCTCGATTCTTCTTTACATCTTTTGAACTTTCATCGATATGAACTCCTAAGCCACCTTTGTCTTTACATGGTTTCTTTCCTACAAGTAGTTCTTCAAGTTTACCAGAGCTAGATCTGAAATTATTTTCATAGAGTTTATATTTCTCTAGTTTCATTCTTAAGATTACTATCTCTTGCTTGAGTCTAAAACTTTCATCTGACTTGTTCTGCACCATTGTATTAAGAAATTATTTGATCCTCTTCTTTTCTTCTACTATCACTTTCAATCCAATTATATCTTGTTTTAGCTATTCACTTCTATGTATCTCTCTTTAAAATTCTTCAACTATTTCTTCAATTTCCAAACACATTCATTTGCTTCATAAAGATTCTCTTTCAGATCTCTATTTTCAATTTCAACTCGGTCAAGATCCTTAAGTGTAGTCTGGAGCTCTCCTTTTTCATTCATTATTTCCATCTTTAGGATCTCCCTCAAGTTGTTATGCTTTACCGGAGGAACCAAGAGCTCTGATACCAATTGTTAAGAAGGTGCAGGACAACTGAGAGAGGGGAGTGAATCAATTGTCACACAAATCCAAACTTAAAACTTTATCACTTATTAGATCTTGAACCAGACTCTTTTGTTATTTAATATGAGCATGAAACAGAGATAAAAAAAAGTAAATCAGCACAACGAACATCGGATTTTTACGTGGAAAACCCAATAAGGGAAAAACCATGGTGAGGTTAACTCACACTATATAGTATTTTAAAAAGAAGCTCACTGCCAAAAGAAGGACTCAGTGTCCAAGTACAAAGGATCACTACGTACAAAAAGGAATCAATGTCCAACAAGGAGGCTCACTACCTATAGAAAGATTATACAAAACATAATAAGGCTTTACAACCCAAAATGAACTGGAAAGATGCACCTAACATGTGTTGATACAGTTCTAGAGATGCTCAATAATAAAACTTTACACCCTTCATTCTTCACTCAACTATTGCCTACTAGATCATACTTATATCACACACATATATACCTATCACTTCTCTCTCTTTCTTCGAACTGTCCAACGTATTCATATATATACCTTGTTTTTACCACATGCATTGATTAGGTTAGCTTAATTAGATGCAATTCATTTATCAACTATCAGCTCCAAAAAATATTTTCAAGAAGGAATTTAACTGTTGGCATGTTACATTATGTCAGCTTAGACCAAGAAATAGATCACACATAAGATTTCATATCATATCAAAATTACCTTAAAAAGTTGGCCAGGAATAGTCTTCAATGCCACCAATAGAGTAATATCACTTTGTTGTATGAGCACAAGAATATGAAATAACCTGATTATGCATGCCTTTAATATTCATAAGAATTTTCCTAAAACTGCAACCAAAAATTGTTAACTATAGAGATATGCGGACTAGGATACCAAAGGGGTACCAAAATTACCAGATTCACCACCGGAGAGGATAATCACCAGTTTAAGAGTATGAAACCAAGCTACGAACATGGCGACATTAATGACAACATATAGATAACTTACTCATTTTTCTAGCACATTTTTCTACTCAAATTCGCATCACACACATCACTCTCATAGATCTCACATCTATCTAGTTTCTCTCGTTATTCTTCCTTTCATCTCACAATATCTCCACTCTTATTTATATCAACCTCAACTCCAAAAACCTTCTACAAGGTTGAAAACTATCCATTATACTTACAAATTCAAATTAGGTTAGAACCTAAACATTCCTACGGTGGATAGGAATGAAAGGGGATCAAAACAACACTTAACTAAGACCCAAAATTTAATCTCACATGCCACAATATGCTCTTGTTAATAGTTGAACATTTTGAAATGCAGTGTAGAAGGTAGGTTGACCATTACCTATCAAAACAAATTAAACATTAATTATATACTTCTAAAATTTTTGATACACCTAACCAAAAATCCTCTTGACAGTAGCAAGTGAAGAACATGATTAAATATCTTCAATGCCACAAGTCCTAAAAAGAAACTATAGAGAAATATGGATCAAATACATTTCTCCTTGACACCTCTATATAACATTGCAAAAACCAATTCACATACTAGTGAATAATACATCCTCTCACTAATGATCTAGAAACCAAAATTTTGAGTATAGCAACCTCTAACAACCTCAAAAAACATATCAGATCTACACAGGCATAACATCAACATAGAAGAAATGTGGAGCACATTCTAAACACTTGAACAATACTATTTTCTATGTTTATCAATTTTTCTCAAAATCACTTGGAAATGAAGTACTAGAGACACCATCTCAGTTCATTACTTCATTCTAATGCATCTTTAGACACTGCAACAAGAATATAGCTCCATATACTCACAATATTTCCTCAATATATCAACTACACATGCACAACCCACAACAACTCATTTTTCTCTTTTTCACAATTTTCTCAATATCCTCGACATCTTCATCATGCAATAACTTCCTTAACACATAGTTCGTATCAATGTCAACACTAGTTATTAGAATTCCTACTGACATCAATGAAAACATCTTCATACTTGCAACAATATCCCCATTTGTCATTGATGGTAACACATGATGTGAAAAAACCCATCAAAGACAACAAAACAACTTTTAACACATTTTTTTTGTTTTTTTAGATTAGATAGTTGAAACATTGAAAATTGTTGCCGACTATGGTTTAGGACATAAAACAAGAATCTTCTTCACTCTCATTCAAGGAAACCCTAGAGATCTCAATCCAAGGGTGAAGTATGGGAAAGAGATCTTGCAATAGGGTGTCCTGGGGTATTATTAATGGCAAAAGAGGGGTTCACCATAAAGCTAGGGCTTGGAAAGACTAATGATATGCAATACTTCACTAAATGACCTAGAAATGAATCCAAAATAGAATAGAAAGATGAGAAATCTGAGATGTGCACCTGGAAACCTGTAGGAGCTTGAATGAAGATTTGAAATGCTAAAAATACAAAAAATAATGCAAATTGGGACTCACACTAGTCTGGGATATTTAGTCCCAGATTAGGGTTTCTAGGTAGGAATAAAAATCTAGTAGAAATATGTCTAAAACTCCTAAAATTTGTAAACTTCACTATACTAGGACTCATACACCAAAAGTGGTGTATCATTCTAGTTTGGCTTGTCTAGAAAATCAGTACTTGAATCTACTCTTCAACATCTGCTTAATCTTCTCGACTTGATTTCCTGGTCTAAAGTGTTGAATTATGCATTGTAGAAGTCTTCCAATGATCTCCTAAACAAGGTGAAAACTTTCTCCAAACTTTCTCTTCAATATATCTTCAACCTAGATCTACATATCACACACAAAAGAGTGGGAAAAAAATGATGTTTTGTTAGTAGAAAGGGGTTTTCCTTTATCAAACCCCATTTTGGTAATAAAACCTTGTAATGAAATGAAGTAATGATTTTGATTAATCTTCTCAATTTGATTTCCTAGTCTAAAGTGTTGAATTTTGCACTGTATAAGTCTTCAAATGATCTCCTAAAAAAGGTGACAACTATGACAACTTTGAAAAGTTTGAAAAATCTCTCCAAACTTGCTCTTCAGTATAACTTCAACCTAGATTTGCATATCACACGTACAAAAGAGAGGGAAAAAATGTTGTTTTGATAGTAGAAAGGGGTTTTCCTTGGTCAAACCTTATTTTGGTAATCAAACCTTGTAATGAAATTAAGGAATGGTGAATGAACAACATGAAATGTTGCAACTCACCAAACCCTAGCAATGAAGTGTTGTAAACATGTATGAAATGGCTCCAATGGATGTAGATCTTGACTCTTTCTTAAATGTGATAGATCTTGAATTTTATGTTTGGTTAAATTATGAAACCCTACATCACAATTGTTAGCTCAAATACAACATGATGCATGATGAATTTGACATGATGCTTGATACTTGAATAATACTCCTAAATGTTTGATAATCAACTCTTGAAGGCTCTTGAATTCACTTGTAGACTCTTGAATGCTCTATTGATAATAAATATTCTATTATACATGAACACTTGAAATATTAGGAGAAAATGAGTGAAATAACCTTGTATTTATACTACTTTATGCCAAATTTTCCAAAATTATAGCACTACAAGCCAACATCATATCTAGGAGAATAAAATCCAACCAAGAATTGAAATTAAATTTAATTTTGGGCCACACAAGACTCATACTCTAGAAGTGGCATATGAGTCCCATTAGGCTTAGCTATGAGACACATTTATCAAGAATTCTTAGATTCATGTGAAATTAGGATTGGGGCCTTGAAACTTAGGTGGGATTCATATGCCCAAGGTGGCATATGAGTACTAGATCACTAAATCTAGGCCAAACAACCAAAAAAGACATGAATTATGATTGGATGCTGATTTATGTCAAGATTATCCTCAAAAAGATGCATTAATTAAGGCTCATGGATGCAAAATAAGGCCAATTAAAGCATAAATAAGCCCAATTAATAATGAAAACCCTAGATTATTGTGAAAGTGTGGTACAACACTTTACAACATTCAAAATAAGGAAAAATTAAGTACATTTAGTTTATAAGGGCTCAAGACTTAATGTGAAAGTGCTAAACATATAACAACACTAAATCAAGGCAACATTATGTCCAATTTAACAAGGTCAAGGGCCAAAACAAGTGTGAAAATATCATGGATGACATTTTTTGACACTAAATTTGGCCCCAACTTTAGTGAGAGGATGAACTTACTTCAAACTCAAACTAAAGTAGACCAACACACATCAAGAGGGGTCCTAATACACTAATGCTAGTAAGATAGGATGAAAATAATCAAGAGGGTTGCATAAGCCACCAAGATCGAGATCCTATGACAAACCAACATAGGCACAAAAGAAAAGACATGGAAAATGATATAAGGAGCAATAAAAAGGCACAAGCATACACTTCCGAAGACAAAGAGAAAATAAAAACAAAAGAAAAGAGGGGTGGATCAAGCTTTGATCATTTTTCCATTGTAATGTGGATTAGATCTTAGTTGTTTTTCTAAAGAATGCACACTCTCTCTGAGGAAATAAAACTTTAGGCTGTCCACTAGGTGAGTATCCCAAAATGTGAGATGCATACACACGTGGCCGATATGCACTCACACAAACAAGCAAGTGGCTATGGGAAATGCATGCATTAGTTCAACTTCCTATTCAACCAAAAAAAAGTTATACATACTAATAACTTTGATAAGGTTCCATGAAACAATGAACTTCAAGCTTCATGATGCAAGAAAAGATTCACATGCTTGATACTGATGAACAAACCAGATGGCTCCATAGGCATGTAAAGTGTGTTATACAAGGTGGAAATATAACTGAAATGGTAAATGCAATATATGGGATGTTCAAAGAAGTATTTCCTAGTTCTTGTAAGGTCTTCAACTTAGGGAACATTATGCCTAATGTCTTCAAAAGAGGACGAATGAAATAATAGAATATTCACAACTTAGGGGATGTAGTGTGTCCCATAAATCCACTAAGAAGAATATAATATGATAAGAGAGATCACACTCTTGGAGGAAATCACACCCAATATCAAAACAAAGAGAATGATGCATCGCATGAAGTAAGAAGACTACACAAGGAAACATGAAATGCAAAAAAGTAATGCCAATGTAAGCCCCGACTTTAAAGAAATTGCTAAACACCATGCTATGAGTAATTACTTTAAAGTTGCAAATGATAAATGCTAACAATAAAGAAGACATGAGAGCTTATTTGGAAATCCCTATGCCAAGTCATATGTTTCCAAATAAAACATAAATCATGACAAAGGAAAGAGAGGGGTTCCCCCCAAATTAAACTCCAAACTCATGAGGGATCCATAGATTTGGGGTCAGTATGTTCTTGCTAAAATATTTCTAGAGAGCTTAGAAGTATCATCATTCTAGAAATACTTATAGAACTTAGAAGAATGACACAAAGAGAGTGAAAAAAATAAAAAACTTTTAGGTCAACATGGAAGAGACATGAATGTCTTGATTCCTTGCATCATCCCCAAAAGGAAAACACGAGACAAACACTAGTAGAATTTGACAAACAAATGACTATGTGACTAACACTTTTAGTAACAACAACTAAAGATGACTAAATTCTATGAGTCATTTTTTGCAACAAAAGTATAAATGACTAAATAAATGAATAATTTGATCATCATAAGTGACTAATTTGATCATCGGATAAAAAACACAACTAAATAATTAGTCACACAAATAAAAATTACTAAATAATTAGTCACAAAAATAAAAATTAGACAATATAATATCAAAGTGGATAATTATAAAAAATATTTTTAATTGAGGGAGTGGGTTGTATTATATTATAGTATAATATAATATTTATACTATATAATATTATTATATAATAATATATTATTATATTATTATTATATATATAATATATTTTTATATTATATATTATATAATATTCTATTATAATATCATAGAATATAATATAGTATACTAATATAATTAGCTGATAGCCTATTTGTTTGATGTTTTTGCCAAGATTTTTGTTAGCCCAACTGTGAATTGGATTTGTCGACGCTCGAAGATGTCCAAGCTGATGACATCTTGACCGGGTTTTTTTATGGTGACGTCGAGCTTGGTAATTATATGGGTTGGTAGTGGTGGAGTTGGTAGCCTCGATATGCGGAAGTAGAATGGTAAGTTTTTGCTCACATGAGGGTTAGGGTATGTGGAAGATCATGATGGGCCAAAAAGTTGTGATATGATGGGTATGTGTAGGGTATGTGGCTGGCGACTTTTTTTTAACACAAAATTGATGAAACGAAAAGGATTTTCAAAGCAAATTCTCAGCTTTCCACCAATATAAACTATGCTTTACTTTGAAATTAATAAATAATTATTATTCATTTTCTATTTGAATTATGATTAAAGTCCTCATTGGTAGGTTGATTGAAAAACATCTATAGCTTTCAAATGGGATCATTTTTTTTTCAATCCAAGACATTTGTCACATTCTATGCTTCACATACTATAGGATTAAAAAAATAATTTAAATTTCATGAATTTTGAACCAAGTTAAGGTGGTCAAACATATGTGTTTTTATATTTTTAAAAATTTGTAATAAAAAATTCATAATTACTTATTTACTTGGAAAAAAATTACAAATTTTTTTTCATCACATATAGACATGAGTCCTCTACTTATATCTAAAATATTATAAAAAAATATTATCATTTTATTGTGGTTAGGGTGCTCAGACAAACACCTACTTCTTATTTTTTCCCTAAAATTTAAGTACTACTGCATTGAAATTTCAAATTTTTACCAAATAGATTCTTTCAAAAAAAAAAAACCTAGTAGTTTAGAAACTACATTCAATTTGCTATAGATTGTATTCTTGCATATTTTTTAAATAATATAGATAACTTATTCAAAATTTTATGTCAAGTTCCCTAACTATAATTTTAAAAAAAAAAATTCCACTTAAGGGCCTATTTTTTCCATGATGATCTTGCACATACACATTAATGCATCCTACCCTTCTTATACAATGGAGTGGGACATAGTAAATGCAATATTCAATGTTGTAGTGTGGAAAAGTATACTTTGAAATGTGCCAAAAAATATATTGATTAAGTTGCATTGTCGAAAGAGCCATTGTGGTGTTAGTTTGATATCATACTATTCTAAAAATCATTGCCTTCAGCTTTGTGGTTGGTTTGATAGAAGACTATTGTAAAAATCATCAACTTTGGCTCAGTTTTATAACAGATTGGAGGGTTTTACAACTATTGTTCTTTGTAATCTTCAAGTCGTTTTACATGGGTGTTTTTGCATAAAGGATTTATTTATTGTTTATGTTAACTATTGTTCTCTAGAATCTTTAAGTCATTTTACATGGGTGTTACAATGTGGGAAAGTATAGCTTGAAATGTGCTAGAAAATATATTGATTAAGTTACATTGTCGAAAGATCCATTGTGGTGTTGGTTTGATAGTAGAATATTCTAAAAATCATCGCCTTCGGTTCCGTGGTTGGTTTGATAGGAGACTTATAAAAATCACTAGCTTTGGGTCCATTTTATAGCAGATTGGAGGGTTTGAAAACTATTGTTCTCCGCAATCTGTAAGTCATTTTACATGGGTTTTTTGCATAAATGATTTATTTATTGTTTATGTTAAAACTATTGTTGTCCAAAATTTGTAAGTCATTTTACATGGGTGTTTGGCATGATGGTTTTGTATGAATGGAGAAATTGTATTTAAATCTTCTTTCTTTGGTCAAAAAATATGGTTAGGGTTAGCAATTTTTTGATCTCTCATTTATTGTTTGTAGTTATCTCTGTGCATCTTTGGCCTTATACCCGTTACCATAGGAGAAATTTTAGTTAAATCTTGTTTCTTTCGTAAAAAATATGGTTAGGGTTAGTAATTTTATCACTCTCCATTTATTGTTTTAGTTAAATCTCTGTGCATCTTTTCTGTTACACCCATTAACATAGGACCAATTGTAGATTAACATAGGAGTGATTGCATAAATATATATGTAGAGGGTTAGTATGAAAAAAAAAATATGTTGAAGATAAAATTAGTTTGGTGGTTGTTAAGTGTTATTTTTTCTAATATCTCTTTTATTTGTTCAATTTATTTGTTTGAAGTTTCTGATAGGATTTTTCGTTAGCCCAACTGTGAATAGGGTTTGTCATGTAATAGCTCTTTTACAATTTCTCTATTTATCTATAATATTTAGTGCCAGACAATGTAGCTCAAAATTTTGATTAATTATGTGGTGTTATAGGAATTTTGTATAGGTTAGTGCTACTAATTGGATTTATGAGTTCTATTTAATGTGGGTTTGGTGCCTAAGAATGTAGCTTGAATTGTGAATTAACAATCTAACTCTTACACAAACTACTTGTATTGTATGAATATGTTTAGTGTGGGTTTTCGATCATCTATGATTTAACTATGATTCTTAAGTTTTTCTCTAATAGTTGTTTTACAATTTACCTATTTTGTCTATAATATTTAGTGGAAAATAATGTAGCTCAAATTTTGAATTAAGAAGCCAACTGTTACATATAATTTTTTGTTACACCTTGTCTAGATAGTGATAGAATTTCAGTGAAGTAGGAATATGCTGCAAACTCAAATCTATACATGCATTTGACTTGAACTGGGTTCTTCACTTTGAATATTCTTTGTAAGTAATTTCACATACATAGATGTCCATATCTAGACCTTTTTGGTCAAGGGAAATTGGAAAATACCTATTAGAAAAACACTTAACAATCACAGGAAAATGATAGATGTTGGAAAACTCACATTAAATAGAAATTTAAAATATGAAGAATAGAACATGCAAACTATGATAATGGAAAATTTGGTATGGGGAACTGGAAAAAAGAATATCATGAAGAATAGTTTTTAATGGGGAAGTTCAAACAATTGAGAAATAAAGAATATCATGAAACATATTGGTACAAGACAAAAAGCAAAATTGGAAAAGAGCTAAATTAGGAAAACACTTAAGAATCATAGGAAAATGATAGATGTTCTAAAACCCACATTAAATAGAACTTTAAAATATGGAGAATAGAAGATGCAAACTACGATAATGAATAGTTTGTTATGGGGAACTGAAAAAAAGAATATCATGAAAAATAGTTTGTTGTGGGGAAGTTGAAACAGATGAGGAAGAACATATATAATGAAACATATTGATATAAGACACTGCCATCCAATGTAATTAGCAAGCTCCACCCCTTACATAAATAGACCTAGATAGTTTTTTTCCAAGGAGCTTCAAGTGGATCAGGAAAAAAAGAATATCATGAAACATATTGATACAAGATTTGAGATATGTTATATGTTAATAAATATTGAATACAAATAGAGAAATTGTATAAGAGGTGTTAGAATGACAATTATTTTCTACAAGTCATTTTACATGGGTATTTTGCATAAATGATTTGTTTATAATATTTAATGTTAAGCAATGTAGCTTGAATTTACAATTAATCTTGTGGCATTATATGCATTTTGTAAATATTGTTGCATCATATAATTGTTGTCATAGCCTAAAGATTATAGGTATCATCATAAAGGACTGGGTTTAAATAATTGATTTGGAAACTTGAAAAGATATTTGTATAAGTGTCAAGAAAAAAATAGCTTGGTGGCTTTTAAGTGTTATTCTAATAGCTCTTTTATCTATTCAACTTTATATTTTTAGCCGATAGGCTATTTGATTTAAGTTTCCACTGGGATTTTCATCAGCCTAGCAATGAATAGGATTTTTTGTCTAATATCTCTTTTACAATTTCTCTATTTTTCTATAATATTTTGTGTCAGACAGGGTATGTGCAGGATCATGATGGGTATGTGCAGGGTATGTGGCTTACAACTTTTTTTCACCCAAAATTGATGAAATGAAAAGGGTTTTTAAAGGATATTCTCGTCTTTCCACCAATATTATAAATTATTATTTAATTTGAATTTAATAAATAATTATTATTCATTTTCTATTTGAATTACGACTAAAGTCATGAATGACAAGCTGATTGAAAAACATCTATAGCTTTCAAATGGTATCACATTTTTTGAATCCAAAATAAGTGTCAAATTCTATGCTTCACATACTATAGGATTAAAAAAAATGAATTTCATGAAGTTTTGACCAATTTAAGGTGGTCAAACATAGGAGTTTTTTATATTTTTAAAAATTTGTTATAAAAAAATCATAATTAATAATTTACTTGGAAAAAAATACAAAAAAATATGCATCATATCGGGACACGAGTCCTCTACTTATATCTAAGATCTTATAAAAAATAAATTATCATTTTATTGTGGTTAGGGTGGTCAGATAGACACCTACTTCTTATTTTTTCCCTAAAATTTAAGTACTACTACATTGAAATTTCAAATTTTCACCAAATAGATTTAAAAAAAAAAACCTAGTAGTTTGGAAACTACATTCAATTTGCTATAGATTCTATTCTTACATATTTTTGAAATAATATAGATAACTTATTCAAATTTTTATATCAAGTTGCCTAACTCTAATTTTTCTAAAATTTTTGCCACTTAAGGGTCTATTTTTTCCATGATGATTCTGCACATACCTGACAATGTAGCTCAAATTTATGTGTATATATATGTATTGAATTCCCTGTTTCATATTTTTTAAAATACATATAGGTAGAAATATATATCCATATATACAGACCAAGAAAACTGTGGCTCATTTGAGAATGCACAAACAATTTATATATGCACATGTATATCTAAACAACTATGTATGCTATCTTTATTTGTATTTAGGTAGAATTTGATTTAAAGAGTTAAAGATAACATATGTAAGTATTATTTAGTTTCTGAGAAAATTGCTACAATACAGCAATAACATTAAATGATATAGCAGTGAGATGTTCATAACAAATCATTTAATGGTTTAGTATGTATAACATGTTCATAAGAAATCTATAAAATTTATTATGCCTTGGTAGTGAATGTCCCTATTGAAATTGAATACATTGAAAAACATTAAAAATAGTGTATATTGTAACACTCGTCGTGCAAACCCCAAAGGACAAAATAATGCACACATTTTTTTATTAAATAAAACAAAGTATACATATAATCAACCATTAACCATAATCACATTATACGATAACATCATAACATCAAGTCCTTTGTGACACGCGAGGTCACATCGCATAAAACCAATTCATAATGAAAGATACACAAGGCTAATCACTTAACTAATCTAACATCCATAATAAACATTGCAATATCCATTTATAAAGGTAACATTCATGTATCCATAAGTCTAAGTATAAATACATCACATGATACAATCATCATAAATCTCATAAATTATGAATGGTTACAAGGGTGCATATACAATACATCATCTTTTAATACATTACAAGATCACAATACATGAAATACAATAAAACCTCCAATACACGTGGGATAAATACATAATACAAAGAATGTATGAAATACAACATGAATATCTAGTACACGCTCCATCTAAAAAATGTTGTGAAGAACGAACATTGATGGGGAACCCAATGGGTGCAGAGCACATTCCACTCGACCATGTGGGTTTTCGAAAAACCCACCCCCCATGCTCAGAGGTGACAAGGAAGTAACCATGACCATGAATGCCATAAGACTAACTCCAATAAGAAAAAAAACATAGAACAATAACTCCAATAGCAACATCAAAAGATTACATAGGTCATAAACGAGTACAACCAAGAATCATGCATAATAAACATAAATCCATTAAAATCATCATAGATAAATCAAAGGAAACAACCATAATCACTTCCCAAGTAAATCCAAAACAACAATCATAACACACTTCTAGATGCAACCAAGAAAGCAAAGCACAAGGGAAACAAGTGGAGAGAGTCACCACATAGCCTACATGGATTATCTTGGCCCTTCCTCCAACATGAGGCATCGGCCCCCATCTATGGTTATCTTGGCCCTTCCTCCTACTTGAGGCGTCGACCCCATAGGGTGACTCATGCAGAGCCGTTAACCTCTCCTGAGGACGAGGTAATGACTTTTCCAACCACAACCTTCTTAGTCTACCATTAGTCTATGATAGCCCTAATGGATAGATGAGGTATCCAAGATTATCTTATTATGTTTTTACTACCCATCCCCCTAAGTTCTATTATTAGGTTTTCACTTGTTAATCTAACTCTTACATGGGCTATCCTGAGCCCTTCCTCCTTTTGAGGTGACGGCCCCCACAAAGAGCCACTCTCCCTGGAGACCCCAAAACAATATCAAAATCAAGGGTTGTACCATAACAAACAAGGCATAAAATCTCAACAGATGACATGCGAGGTATTACCCATCTCACTAAAAGCCACACAACAAAGTCTCAAAAATATCACATACAACCCTTTCAAAACAAAGATACCAAAAGCTTGCTCGTCTAAGAGCACATAACAAGAGAAACATCAACTAATAAAACATTTCATGCCTCTGGAAGTCTAAGGTTTACAACAACCCTAAGTAGGTTCCTAAAGCAATCAGCGTTCCCACATCATAAAAGCCAAAATGATGACCCAAGGAAATAAAGCAGTCATGCTGATTTAGAAAATAGAATAACATAATAATTTTCACACAAAGTCAGATAATTTGTTTTATTCCATTACTAAACCTCCTTTTTCCTTTATATAATTTTGCAATAAAATTTCAATAAGAATTTCAATTTATAAAAATAATTTTGCCTTTTTCCTTAAGAATCACAATTATAATTTTCATACTCATAATGAAATTAGTATATCTATATATTTAAGTTTTGTATATATATATATAATATATATAAATAAAACATATAAATACATAAATATTCATTTATTTTATATACTTAACTCCTGGGTTAACCCCAATGTCAAGACATGATATACTCATATATATATATAATATTAAATGAAACCACAAATAAAAAAATAAAAAAAATAAAAATAAACATTAAATAAAAAAATGACGAATTCAAAAAGGTCATTCATCCACTACCAAGCCGCAGTCGTTCGGCTGCAAGGACTGTGCACAATAGTCTTGATGAGTGTTGCGCGCAGTAGTCCTTATGACTGTTGCATGCAACAGTCCTTATGACTGCTGCGCACAACAGTCTTCAAGGCTGTTGTGGGCAGTCATTAAGGCTGGGCAGAGCGGTACGAGGGGGTACGGTTAGTGTAACACCCCGCCGTGCGAACCCCAAAGGACAATTACACAATAATTACAACACAATTTTTTATTTTTATTTTTAAAATACACATAACATACATGTAATACATATTAAGTCATAACGTGAATTTCATTTAAATAGATTCATTAACACATACATCCTTTGGGGTACACGAAGAGTCATTACGTGACTTAAATCCATACAATAGCAATAAAGAATAAAATCCAAAGATATAAGGTAAACAATAACAAATATAACACATACATGAAAAAAATTCATTGATAAGAAGCCATCTACACATAAATACAACATATGCATGATTAACATAACACATTGAATAACAACTACCATGGTCAATATCCACACCAAGTTTAACATTTCATTACAGTACAATGTTCAAGAAGTACAATGATGTAAAAGTGTTCCCAAACATAAATGGAAACCATACACAAGATACCATGATACAAATGAATAGATGAATACTAGCATCAAAACTGGCTCCAAGACAATACAACTCTGGAGTCGCTGCAACAGCACCAATCCACACCTCTCGATCCTCGACTAGGTACCCAATGGGGTGCTTTAGCACGTTCCACCCGACCCTGTGAGTCTGAAGACCCACCCCCTGTGCTAGGAGCTAACAAGAAAGAGACCCCAACCAAGAACATCCAACAGAGAACCACAAGACTCATTGTCATAACACTCAGGAATGACATAATCAACCACATCCAAGAGTCATAAATCTCATCACATAATTCAAGGCAATAGCCAGTAAACAAGGAACCAAAGGAAGATCATAAAACACTTTCAAATCAAACTGAATTAATAAACGTAACACAATTCTGAATCACAATGACACAATACAATAACATCATATCACAGTACCATAAGAGTACAAGGTCAAAACCCAACATCCACAAGATTTATACAAGACCAAAGAATACACCAAAGATCAAATAGGGTAAACCATAAATCAATTCAAAACAACTATGTTTCATCAGTTCAAGACAAAGAACCACTTCCAGAGGGTTTCCAAAGAAGCAACATAATAAGGAGTGTTAGAGGAGAGTGTCATCGCATGGCTTACATGGATTATCCAGACTACTACTAATGCAAGGCGCCGCCTCTGTCTACTGACGAATTATCCAGACAAAACCGAGAGCTAGGAGCCGCCTCCATCTATGGTTATCCAGACTACCTGTCTCAAGGCACCCCATAGGGTTGCTCATGCGGATCCGTTACCCTTCGCGAAGACAAGGCAACGAACATGCCAACCACAGCCTTCTCAATCCCCTTTAGCCTGTGATAGCACTAAACGACGGATGAGGCATCAATTATCTTTTTAATGTGATTCTACCCACCCCCTAGTTAATTATTTAAATTATCACTTATTAATTTCACTCTAACGAGGGTTATCCTGGCGCCCCGCTGACCACCCACTTAGAGCCACTCTCTCTCTCTAGACACTCAAAACACAAAAGACCAAAATCCAAGGGTTGTACAACATAACAAGAACATTAGATCACAAAAGAGAAACATGCGAGGCATTACCCATCTCGCTATAAACACATAATCAAAATCTTACAATTCTCGTGCAACCCTTTTCAAAATCCAAATACCAAGGCATTTGCCACATCAAAGCACATAGAGAGAGAACATTGACCAATCATGAAAACAAGCCTCTGGAAGATTCTCAAAAAGTCACACTAGGATTTCCCCATCAAAGAACTAACAACAATAAATTGCAAGACCTCAAGGAACTATTTCCAAATCAAATATAATGAGTGAATACACCAAAATAAGATCAACAACTCCACTCAACAACACCAACAACTTCGATACGAACTAAATCGAGAATCCAAGGGAAACCTCTATTTTCTCCTCTCGGAATACCCATAACTCAAAGAACTTTTCAATTTGACTCATCAAGTAGAACCATCAATCATGACAAAGATAACCTTAACCAAATTGCCACTTAGGTAGAGAGCAAAAGAAAACATATAGAAATGTAAGTTAAATGAGAGAAAGTCCCTAACTCAAAATCAGCTCACGAAAAGTCACATTGAAAGGACCTATCGAGACAATACATAAAACCACTAATTCAAATATAATATATCCATTCATTCAATAAGAAGTAACTTGAAACCATCTAAAAAGAACATTATTCTAACGATCAAACATTTTCATCATTTAAAGATATCACAATATTGCAAAGTGAAGATATAATCTGATGTTATAAGCCACAAGACACCAATTCTCAATCATACTCTTCCCAACCCAAATTAAAACAATCATGAACAATAATACGGGTTCCCATTTTACACACACATAATTACATACAAGAACCATTAGACACATCAACCTTGAAGAACACTATCTTAAAACACTTACAATGAACAGGCCATCGAGACATCTCCACAAATATTCCACAAATCACACCCACCTTAAAACAATTACATAACACTTAAACCAATAACCAAAACACTTTGTTTAAAACAACAATCACTCACACCTTATAACCATAAAGACATTCCTTTAATTTAGGCATTATTTCAACGTTCTTATCACTTACTTTAAGGTATCCACTTAATTTAATTAAAAGCATATTTACTACAAATAATTATATTTAAAATAACTATATGGTTTATAAGATAACCAACTCCATCGACTGTTAAATATGAATCCTAATTATAACTTTAAAATGTAATACTAAGATGACAATTCTATAATTTACAACTTTATTATAATACTAAGGTGACGACACTAATGAATTATTTCACCCAGTAGTTTGCTAAATAATTATCATTCACAGACTCATTAGATAACAAAAAGCTAATTAAAACCATTTAACATTTAATCAGAAATCACCTCTTAAACACAAAATAAATTATCTAAGAAGGCCAAAATATTTCACATAATAGCCACACAGAAAAATTTCATCTTATTTTTATTTATTTAGTTATAATTACCTTTGCTTCAATCAACTTGATTCTTCTAATAACATAATATTTATACTTTCATTATATTCCATAATCAACTACTTTTACTTACGCAGAGCAAGCACATACAAAACTCTACTTTTCACTATTTCTAATTTAACTATTCCACTTGGAACTAAACAAATTAAAAATAAACTAATTTACCGATGTTACACAAAAGTTCACATAGGCAAAATGTATTCTTTCATTAAAACCCTATATATACGCATTAATATATTTTCCTTTAAACTTAATCTACTTCAATTCACTTATTTAACTAAATCTCTATAAAAATAAGTAATTACTTATTTCAAATTAAAGAGAAAGATATTTATTATTCCCAATTAAATACTAAATATTAACAATACAATAATCCATGTGTCCCTCACATAATTAATACCCAATCTATATATAAATATTTATATACTTATACTTGAAAGAGAAATTATAAATCAGTCTTCTTGAAAGGTGGAACAATACCAAATTAGAGCTCATTATTAAATTCTTTATTTATTTATTTAAGAGGAAAAAGATAAAATGTTTAGGTGACTGAGATACAAGAATAAACTTTCGGTTAACTATACTCTTCACAACTTTCCAAACATTTATAATATCTAAATATGTTTGACCACATGTTATACCTTCACTTTCCTATGATTTAAATTCTATACTCTATTTAATCAATACGTACTATCCATTTTAATTCATTTTATTGTTTGTTATAGCCATATTAATGATAATAGATTCTATGAAATCTTTTAACAAATACATTTAAACTCATTTCATCTTGAAGAATTTAGAACAGCTAGTTTTTGTGCTAAGTTCAATACACTGAATCAATTATAGCAAATAGGTCATTCAACAAGAATATATAGTTTCTACCAACAGAGAACAAATACGTTGAGAAGACAAGACACCAGGAAGCGCTTGTAAGGTTTCAAGTTAATATAGTTTCATTGTTCCTAATTACTAAGACTATCAAAGGCAGAAGCAGATCTGAAAGTACAAAAACCTAAATGTAATGCAAGTTACAGAAGAAGATAAGTCTGATTTACCATAACCAAAATAACGCCTTATGCAAAGTAAACTCCCTATGAAACTATACCCTTATTCTTTTTGTCAAAAAGAATAGCCACGACTACAAGATGGAAGACAAAGAGGTGCAAGTACGTGACTAAGAGAAGAATAAATTTTCAAGTGCAGCAATGTGATAGATTGATAGCAGAATAACACAGGTTATTTAAACCCTTGAACTTTCCCTATATATTCAAGCATGGCTGAGACAGGTTGGTCAAGGAATTAGCAGGATTATTTAATTTACTACATCTTTGCAAGTCTAAATGTTGCAGCTGTGATAGTTTGCCAATGGTTTCAGAGAGATTTATAAATTTAGATTACCAAACTATGTGAAGGAGCTCATCTAAGCGCTGTATCCAATAACATCAATTTCTCTCAACTTTGACTGAACGGAGGTAACTGGCAAGGCTAGAAACATTGCACAGACCAAGAGAATTAAATAATCTGCTCATTGGTCCTCAATTTCTTCACTTGAACAATCTGCTCAAGGACGACATCAGAGAAGACACGAACCAAGCTTTCCTCCAAGTTGGAGATGGTTAAGGTTGCAAAAATGTGAGACGCCATTTAGAGAAGGTAAATTTTAGAATTTGGAAATATCGCCATTTACTTGTATTATTATCAAATCCTGAATGTTTATCCACAAAACTAAAAAGAAGGAGAAAGGTGAGGCGCAAGTACGGGGTTTAAGAGTCTTTCAAGGAAGCGCAACTAGCAGAAATAAAGACATCATCTCAAGGAATACAGTGATTGCGGGATATGCACAGATCATATTTGATAAAAAAAATACTTAAGGAACTTTCAAGAAATGCCACAGTAGAATTATTGCTGGAACACAAAGTGGTCCAGTTGCAAAAATAATAGGGCACATTCTCAGAGAAGAAAAAGAGAAATTTATTTACACGGGGTTCCTGTTATTTGTGCAGATTGTTTGAAACATGGGAAACAGTCTTAACAAAGGAAATCTAATATAAATACAATACAACCATTAATGATAGGCAGAAACTAACGCAGCCATTCACTATCAAATGTACTCAAGAAAAAGTAACATATCAATCCAAACAGAAAATATAGGTTACAAGTACATGATAACATGAGGAATTCTGCTAAAAATTCAATCTTTCAAGTTCCAATCAATAAAATTAAACTGTACACTTATATCTGATTTCAAAACTAGTTGGTTGAAGGAATGGAAAGATAATGGAAGGGAAGCAATAATACATTTTGATCTAAATTAAACCTGATCAACTAAGATTAAAACTTAACCTTTCTTGTACGACTTAATAATTTGACCCAAATGATACATGCATCAATAAGTTATCTTGAAACTTGTCAACCACACAATGCATAAATGAGAAGGTGACAAATAATATTTTGCAATAGCTTATATAAATAAAAAGCAAGCAGGTTGAGAATCATATCTTTGTTCCTCACGTAGATCCTCCTGTCCAAACCAAAATTCATCACCATAAGCTACTTGCAAGTGAAGATAGATTCAATGCCCAGGCATCCGGAGTTCCCATCGCTCTTATTATATATATTTTTTTTTATCAGAGGAGAAGGGTGAAAAACTTCTAAAAGAATTCCCCCCCAAAAAGAGTAACTGAAACCCTTATTAAGAAGGAGGAATCTACTCCTCTCGGGAAACCGTTCAACTTCCAGCAGTTATGAATGAACGAAAACCCTTAATTATTATTTTATAATCTACTCTCAAATAGGTCATCTATTAGATATTCAATAAATATTTAATCATTTAATCATTCTTTTAGTTACAGATAAATATTTTCTCCTTAATTTATTTATCAAATTTAAACATTAAATGATAATTACCTTGCAATATTCTCTTTTTATTAACAATGTAATTTTATTCTTTCATAACCTCTATTTATATTAAAACATTTATTTAATTATTTATTTCACAAAGAAATTAATAAAAATCTTATTTTATCACATTGTTTAATTACTCATACTTCTTTTAGTTATTATTTTAATTTAATAATTGACCATCCAAAAATAGTTACCGTATCATTTATTAATGTAGTTCATTTAGTTATAATTTCACTTCCCAATTAAATTAAGTTCCCTTTTAACCCTTTTTAATTTAATTAATTAAAATAATCAAAACTATACAATATTACAAAATCACAAAATCAAGACACCTTAAAATAAACTTATCACACTACTCGAACACGCGAAAATGACATAACCACCCAATGGTCAACTTACTTAACATCACGGCGACCGAAATGGAGAGCACTATAGTCAGTGTCGTCCCTCCCCATAGATTATTCCATTAATTTTTTTTAAATACTAATATTTTTTTAGAGGAAAAACAAGATTTGCCCATACAATTTTTGATTCAACATATATATATATATAAATATATGAATCTCAAAATTTTAGGTAATAGAATATGCAAAAATCTGTATATATATAATATATATAAATATATTTATATATATCCTGGTTATATATATACATATATATATACACACACACATATATATATATACACATATATATAATATATATATATATGTATATATATATATAATTGATAAATATAATTTCTCCTTTTTCCTTAACAATCACAATTATAATTTTCATACTCATAATGAAATCAGTATATCTATATATTTAAGTTTTGTATATATATATATAATATATATAAATAAAACATATAAATATATAAATATTCCTTTATTTTATATACTTAACTCCTAGGTTACCCCCAATGTCAAGACAAGATATACTCATATATATATATAATATTAAATGAAACCACAAATAAAAAATTACAAAGAATAAAAATAAACATTAAATAAAAAAATGACGAATTCGAAAAGGTCATTCGACCACTACCAAGTCGCAGTTGTCCGGCAGCAAGGACTGCACACAACAGTCCTTATGAATGCTGCACACAACAGTCTTCAAGGCTGTTGTGGGCAGTCATTAAGGCTGCGTAGAGGGGTACAAGGGGGTACGGTCAGTGTCGTCCCTCCCCATAGATTATTCAATTAATTTTATTTTAAATACTAATATTTTTTTAGAGGAAAAACAATATTCACCCATACAATTTTTGATTCAACATATATATATATATAAATATATGAATCTCAAAATTTTAGTTAATAGAATATGCAAAAATATGTATATATATAATATATATAAATATATTTATATATATCTTGGATATATATATATATTTATATACATATTTATGTATATATATATATATTTATGTATATATATATGTATATATGTATATATATATGTATATTTATATATATATATGTATATATATACATGTACACTAATCAAATACAAGTTTTTAGAATAGAATTTTCTCAAAAAAAAATACATAAATGTAGATAATCTAATCAATTACATGCAGTCGTTCGGCTGCAAGGACTACGCACAATAGTCTTGATGACTGTTGCACGGAACAGTCCTTATGACTGCTGCGCACAACAGTCTTCAAGACTATTGTGGATAGTCATTAAGGCTGCGCAAAGGGGTACGAGGGGGTACGGTCAGTGCCGTCCCTCCCCATAGATTATTCAATTAATTTCTTTTTAAATACTAATATTTTCTTAGACGAAAAACAATATTCGGCCATACAATTTTTGATTCAACATATATATATATATATATAAATATATGAATCTCAAAATTTTAGTTAATAGAATATGCAAAAATCTATATATATATATATATAATATATAAATATATTTATATATATCCTGGATATATATATATATACATATATATATGTATATACATATATATGTATATACACATATATATGTATATACACATATATATGTATAACACTCATAAAATACAAGTTTTCAGAATAGGGATAGAATTTTCTCAGAACAAAATACAGAAATGTAGATAATCTAATCAATTACTGTTTTCCTCATATCAGACAAAATTTATTTTAAATTGGTGAGAGAGGTTTTATATTGAATCCCCAATTTTTTTATTTCTATATATGTTTAAATATGGGTAACCATTGGTTTCAGAGAGAACTAAATTTTCCCATAACAAAATTTTAAAGGAATCCATAACATTTTTTGAAAATCAATAATAATTTTTTCTTAAATTATTTGTTACCCAAAAGGTTACCCAAAATCCCATAATATTTTCTTTTTCCAGAACATTATGATTTCCATTACCAATTTATCAAAAAGAGAAGGAACAATTATGGAACCTGGAATCTTGAGCTTTCTGAGAAGTTGGTGATGAAGCTTTCCTTGATTTGAACGAGCCTTTTTGAAGAGCTCGGCTTTCTTTCTTTGAAACTTCTCCAGCAGATTTCCTTGCTAAATTCTCTACTCTAAAATTTAATGCAGAAAAACCTCTTTTCTAGAACTATGAATAAATAAATTCTACAGAGAAACCCCAAAGGATCCAATTTCCAGAACTCCTATATTTTGAAGCTTCTGTCAATTCCCGTGAATGAAAATCTCCCAATTTTTCTATTAAATAAAAAATATCTTGTTCTTTTTCAAAAACTCCATAAATCAAAATTAAAAGATGTTTTCTATTTCATTCCCAACTTTTTAGCCAAAACTCAACATTCATTGGTCGTTTTCTTCTTTTCTTTCTTTTCTTGATTTTTTTTCTATTTAACAACACTTTTTGTTTTGATTTTGATTTTGCAAGTTTTACTTGCAATTCACACAATTTAATTTATTTAATTAATTATCCTCAACATGCTATTTTTATTAAATTATCAAAATATCAATTTGAAATGATTTAATTTACACCTTTAAATAAATCACATGGTAATATAAGACTTTAATATTTTAATACAACTTATTCCAACACTATTATCAACATTTATTAACATCATTTAATTATTTAAATTACATCATACTAAACACCAATGTAAAATAAATATCAAAAGTACACTCACACAAAACCACTATAATAAAATGCAAAAATGACGAAGGTGAAAGACGCAGAATACCACAAAACATAAGATGGGTTGACAAACTTGGGACGGGGTCACTTCCTTATCATCTTTGTTTCAACTTCATGCCCGTTGGGTTAAATTGATGGTCGCCCTGTCTTGCCGAAGCAGGTGGAATTGAGACTTTGCTCCTACAATTCCTGCATACAAACAAGGTTGTGTACAACATGTATATATATAATCAAAACATCACATCATGACAAGGAATTGCAGTGTAGTAGGGCACTCACAAACGAGTGGTGCTACACTATCCCCTCACCAAAGCTATAATTACAATTACAACATTAAGTATAAAATAACATTTCTAAAATAACTGATCACATCATAAAATGATTACTAATCCACTGCATCATAATATACTACTGAAACCAAAGTAAACATCACCAAACCATTGTAACCAAAATGTCATATCATAATATCCACATCATCAATAAAGTAGCATAATCGTCAAGTAGTCTAACCTATCAAATCCACCAATCTAAACAATAAATAGTAACTATCAAAGTCTCAAAGTATCAAGCAAAAAAAATAGAAAGATAACAAGTCCAACAACAACATGAGGGGTATTACATCCTCACCCCCTTAAATTCTGGTTACTCTTGGAAGCTAGAAATGAGATAAGAATAAGATTCCCTAATACGGAAGGCATCCTCCCATGGTGCCAAGATCTTAATGTTAGGTCACCATCAAACCCGCTTTAGCTCACTCACGAGCTCGTAAGTCAATTCCTCATCCTCTACTGGAAGCCTCTACAACTGCACCTTGGTGCCCAACTTGGCAGTCGTCAACCACAAAAAACACTCGATGTGACCTGCCTACATCACCCACTGTCGGCTCAAAAGTGGTTGGTCTCTGATTAAATCCTAAGTTGCTCTTTTGTGGACACAATCTAGCGATATGCCTTTTCTTCCCACATGAGTAGCAACTAGTACCTTCACCAGATCCTCTACCCTTAGATGGAGCATTTGATTGCTAAAAGCTTCATCGACTCGAAACTGACTGAAAACTAGGTGTAGGTTGCTCAAAACGCTCTTGGTGAGCTCGGTTCCAGTTTCGATCCCTACGAAACTAAGAGTTTCCCCCTGCTGAGATGGAGAGTTCTCAAGTTTCGACTGGGGGTGTTGTTGTTGGTCACCCTTAGTGGGAGCTTGATGGCCTTTAGAGGACCTCGTAACTTGAGGTTGTCAAACTCTGGAACCAAAATTTGATGCAAGAGCACTGCCGATCTGAACTGCAGTGTGTCCTCCCAATGCCATTGCAAAATTTTCTTCTACCAGACAAGCCTTTTCAATGGTAATTTCCATCGTCTTTGGTTTGAAGACTCGCATGCCACCACTAATACGAGCATTTAAGCCTAAAAAAAAATGTTGCACTAACATCCCTTCATCATCACTAATCCCTGCATACTGCTTCAATTCATAGAATCGCCGCTCATACTATTCAACGAACATCGACATTTGCTTAAGGTCATGAAACTAATCTTCCTTGCATTTCCTCCAATGATCTGGAAGGAAGCGAGCCCTAAACTTGTCTAGAAATAACTCCCATGTGACCATGTTGATATCCAGATGTAACTTTTGTTCTTCCAGCTGCCACTAGGTGGATGTAAAACCTCGCAGATGCATGACTGCGCATCGATCTTTGGTATTGCTACCATAGGGGTGCATTGTGAAGCATCGATCCAAATCAATTAACAATGTTTCCGCTTCCAAACCTCCTCCAGAACCATCGAATGTAGGAAGGTGTGCTCTTATCAAATCTCTCATATGTCCAACTATCACTGCATCCTGATCTACAGTTATTTCCTTCCGCCTTAGAGACCTTTCCTTTTTCTCTCTCGACCTGCTCCTCCTCCTCTAGTCTGGGTCCCAACCGATCAAGAATCTCTCCCAGAATGTGCTACAATTTTCCATCCAAACCAGGCTATTTCGGGTTCTCACTACCACCTGATGGATTGCTTTGAAGACTCTATCATTCCTCATGCTCAGAACCATGGGAACTAGAAGTTGATGGACTTTTTCAATTTTCTCTTCGACCAACACCATAGCCTCTTCCTCGGCCACATCCTCTACCTTGAGGCATATTTCTATGCAACAAGATAAAGGTACAAGTGAGCTCAAGATTCAAACACAAAGGATGCCTAATGGAAATAACTACCCAGATCCCCAGCGTTTGCAAACCTTCACTCTGATACAAAGTTCTAACGCCCATCATGCAAACCCAAAAGGAAAAAACAATGCACACAATTTTTTTAAAAATAAAATAAAGTATACATATAATGAACCATTAACCATAATCACATTATAATATAACATCATAACATCAAGTCCTTTGGGAGACGTGAGGTCACATCGCATAAAACCAATTCATAACGAAAGATACACATAAGGCTAATCACTTAACTAATCTAACATCCATCATAAACATTAGAATATCCATTTATAAAGGTAACATTCATGTATCCATAAGTATAAGTATAAATAAATCACATGATTAAATCATAATAAATCTCATAAATTATGAATGGTTACAAGGGTGCATATACTATACATCATCTTTTAATACATTACAAGATCACAATACATGAAATACAATAAAACCTCCCATACATGTGAGATAAATACATAATACAAAGAATGTCTGAAATACAACATGAATATCTGGTACAAGCTCCATCTGAAGAATGTTGTTAAGAATGAATGTTGATGTGGAACCCAACAGGTGCGGAGCACATTCCACCTGACCATGTGGGTTTTAGAAAAAACCACCCCCCTGTGCTTAGAGGTGACAAAAAAGTAACCACGACCATGAATGCCATAAGACTAACTCCAATAAGAAAAAAACATAGAACAATAACTCCAATAGCAACATCAAAAGATTACATAGGTCATAAATGACTACAACTAAGAATCACACATAATAAACATAAAGCCATTAAGCTCATCATAGATAAATCAAAGGAAACAACCATAATCACTTGCCAAGTAAATCCAAAACAATAATCATAACACACTTCCAGAGGCAACTAAGAAAGCAAAGCACAGGGGCAACAAGTGGAGAGTGTCATCACATAGCCTACATGGGTTATCCTGGCCCTTCCTCCAACATGAGGCGTCGGATCCCATCTATGGTTATCTTGGCCCTTCCTCCTACTTGAGGCGTTGGCCCTATAGGGTGACTCATGCAGAGCCAATAACCTTTCCTAAGGATGAGGTAACAACTTTTCCAACCATGACCTTCTCAGTCTGCCATTAGTCTGTGATAGCCCTAATGGATAGATGAGGTATCCAAGATTATATTATTATGTTTTTACTACGTATCCCCCTAAGTTCTATTATTAGGTTTTCTCTTGTTAATCTAACCCTTACGTGGGTTATCCTGAGCCCTTCCTCCTTTTGAGGCGTCAGCCTCCACCAGGAGCCACTCTCCCTGGAAACCCCAAAACAATATCAAAATCAAGGGCTGTACCATAACGAACAAGGCATAAAATCTCAACAGATGACATGCGAGATATTACCCATCTCTCTCAAAGGCACAAAACAGAGTCTCAACAATATCACGTACAACCCTTTCAAAACAAAGATACCAAAAGCTTGCCCACCTAAGAGCACATAACAAGAGAAACATCAACTAATAAAACATTTCAAGCCTCTGGAAGTCTAAGGTTTATAACAACCCTAATCAGGTTCCTAAAGCAATCAGTGTTCCCACATCATAAAAGCCAAAAGGATGACCCAAGGAAATAAAGATGTCAAGCTGATTTAGAAAATAGAACAACATAATAATTTTGACACAAAGTTAAATAATTTGTTTTATTCCATTACTAAACCTCCTTTTTCCTTTATATAATTTTGCAATAAAATTTCAATAAGAATTCCAAGTTATAAATATAATTTCGCCTTTTTCCTTAAGAATCACAATTATAATTTTCATACTCATAATGAAATCAGTATATCTACATATTTAAGTTTTGTATATATATATATATAATATATATATATATAAATAAAACATATATATACATAAATAAAACATATATATACATAAATATTCCTTTATTTTATATACTTAATTCCTAGGTTACCCACAATGTCAAGACAAGATATACTGATATATATATATATATAATATTAAATGAAACCATGAATAAAAAATAAAAATAAAAATAAACATTAAATAAAAAAATGATGAATTCAAAAATGTCGTTTGGCCACTACAAAGCTACAGTCATCCGACTGCAAGGACTGTGCACAACAGTCTTGAAGGATGTTGTGGGAAGTCATTAAGGTTGCGGAGAGGGGTATGGGGGGCTATGGTCAGTGCCGTCCCTCCCCATAGATTATTCAATTTTTTTTTTTTAAATACTAATATTTTTTTAGAGGAAAAACAATATTCGCCCATACAATTTTTGATTAAACATATATATATATACATGTACACTCATAAAATACAAGTTTTCAGAATAAGGATAGAATTTTCTCAGAACAAAATACAGAAATGTAGATAATCTAATCGATTACTATTTTCCTCATATCAGAAAAAATTTCTTTTAAATTGGTGAGAGAAATTTTATATTGAATCCCCAATTTTTTTTATTTCTATATATGTTTAAATATGGGTAACCGTTGGTTTCAGAGATAACAAAATTTTACCATAACAAAATTTTAAAGGAATCCATAACACTTTTAGAAAATCAATAATAAATTTTTCCCAAATTATTTGTTACCCAAAAGGTTACCCAAAATCCCATAATATTTTCTTTTTCGAGAACAATATGATTGCCATTACCAATTTAATAAAAAGAGAATGGACAATTATGGAACCTGGAATCATGAGCTTGCCAAGAAGTTGGTGATAAATCTTTCCTTGATTCGAACCAGCCATTTTGAAGAGCTCCCCTTTCTTCCTTTAGAACTTCTGCACCAGATTTCCTTGCTAAATTCTCTACTCTAAAATTTAATCTAGAAAAAACTTCATTTCCAGAACAATGAATAAATAAATTCTACAGAGAAACCCTAGAGGATCCAATTTCCAGAACTCTATTTTAAAGCTTCTGTCAATTCCCGTGAATGAAAATCTCCCAATTTTTCTATTAAATAAATAATATCTTCTTCTTTTTTGAAAACTCCATAAATCAAAATTAAAAGAAGTTTTCTATTTCATTCCCATCTTTTCAGCCAAAACTCAACATTCATTGGTTGTTTTCTTCTTTTCTTTCTTTTCTTGATTTTTTTCTATTTAACAACACTTTTTGTTTTAATTTTGATTTTGCAAGTTTTACTTGCAATTCACACATTTAATTTATTTAATTAATTAATTTAATTAATTATCCTCAACATTCTATTTTTATTAAATTATCAAAATATCAATTTTAAATGATTTAATTTACACCTTTAAATAAATCAAATGGCTTTTAATATAAGAATTTAATATTTTAATACAAATTATTCCAACACTATTATCAACATTTATTAACATCATTTAATTATTTAAATTACATTACACTAAACACAAATGTAAAATAAATATCAAAAGTACACTCACACAAAACCACTATAATAAAACGCAAAACTGACGAAGGTCAAAGACGCACAATACCACAAAACATAAGACGGGTTGACAAACTTGGGATGGGGTGACTTCCTTGTCATATTTGTTTCAACTTCATGCCCATTGGGTTAAATTGATGCTCTCCTTGTCCTGCCGAAGCAGGTGGAATCGAGACTCTGTTCTTGCAATTCCTGCATACAAACAAGGTTTTGTACAACATGTATATATAATATCAAAACATCACATCATGAGAAGGAATTGCAGTGTAGTAGGGCACTCACAAATAAGTGGTGCTACATTGTCCCCTCACCAAAGCTATACTTACAATTACAACATTAAGTATAAAAAAGCATTTCTAAACTAACTAATCACATCATAAGATGTCTACTAATCCACTGCATTATAATATACTACTAAAACCAGACTAAACATCACCAAACCATTGTAACCAAAATATCATATCATAATATCCACATCATCAATAAAGTAGCATAATCATCAAGCAGTCTAACCTATCAAATCCACCAATCCAAATAATAAACAATAGCTATCAAAGTCTCAAAGTATCAAGCAAAAAACATAGAAGGATAACAAGTCCAACAACAACATGAGGGGTATTACATATATTGCATTTTCTTGGTCCCACCATCTTTATTGCCATTATCCAGCACCACAAGCAACCATTTCCCATTCCACTTTTGTGTTGAAAGGTGGATAGGAGTCCCCCTATGGCATATATATTTTAATAAGCTCTAAAGTTAAAAACATGTTACTTGTTTGGACAACTTGTTCCCTTTGCTTATTGTTCATTCTTCCCACTATGCAACTCTCACATAATGCCCATTTTGTGGATCTTTGGCATTATACCCATTAACATAGGAGCAATTGTAGATTAATAACTCCTCCTCTTTAAATTTATGAAGAGAGTGAAAATCCAGACAAGATTTTTTCCTCAATTGACTAGCTGAGAGGCTACGAATTCAAACCATTTGTTTGCTATAATAATGCCCTACTTCAGAGTAGACAATATCCTATAGGCAACAAAAGGTTTGAATTTGTAGCCTTCTTAGCCAATCAATTGAGGGAAAATTCAGTTTGGATGTTTTCTCTCTTCATAAATTTCAAGGGGAGGAGTTATATAGTGAGGAAAAAGTATGGTATACACATCTATTTAGATATAGCAGTGTGTATATAAATAGATATATATACATGTGTACATTTGGATATATATATCTGGTTATATGTGTGTGTTTTTAAATATGCAAACAAATGGGAAATTCAATGCATATATGTACTTAATCATTTATATTCTTATTGCTATATATTCTATTGTTTCTGTGAGCACCACAAATCTACAAAATAGCTCAAACTTCAAAACACATTAGCATGTTAATTCAAACTATGCAAATACCATAGTGCTCCTATGAGATAATCTATCATGTCTCACAATGTAAATAAAACAACTAACTAAGAACATAAAAGAGCATAATGGATACCTATCCCATAGTGGATTGGTGCTTCTATGGAAAGAATCCATTTCCCAATCCTTTGCTAAGCTAAATGATGCAATGCCTTGAGATGGAGTGGATGGAAAAAATCAGTTCTCAATTGAAGAGTGACTTTGCATGAGATTGTAGATGATTTGTTGAAGAATGATGCCTTTATTTAAAGATTCTCAAGTTGAAAGAATGTTTATGAGAGAGCAATGTGGGATAAATATTTGGCCAATGAGATGAAGCCACTTGTCAACTTGTAATAGGTTGAGGAATGAGCACATTTTGGTTAATGTACCAAAGAGGGGGAGATTCAAATTTGAATTTGAAAAAAAGATGAGTTAAATGCTAAGCTTGACTTGTGCAAGAGACATGTAAGAGCTTATTAATTGCTTTGTTGGATGTACATGCCAAATTGGGGGGAGATTAAAACTTGGAGAATATTCTCCCTTTATGCCAAGTTGAAAGTAAATAAATATTTTGATAAATCAATTAAATGCATTTTCATGTGCAAGTGGCAAAATCTAGAGAATACAAATTATTAGGATTAGCATTTAATCATGGTTTAGATTAATTAAGATGATGTTAGATTTTTTTGACCCATTTGACTTAGATTTAGGGATTTAAATCAAATCAAAGGGAGATGAAAGGTGTAATGCCCCGTCTTGTAACCTAAGGAATGTTGTAATTGTCTACGAAAGTGAAATAATTTTTTTTTTTAAGTAATAATATTAACTTAATTAGTTGCATACATTCTCTAAGTTATACGACGTCACACTACTTGAGATTCCATAGACAACTTTAGTATTTAGCATAACATACATTTAATTAACATAAACTTAAAAGTAAACATTGCATAACATTTGAATTCCATTCATGATAGTATAAAGTACAAATAATATTTTTACATTGCATTTGAAATAACATTACAATACTCATTCTTCAAATGAGGTAGATCAAATAATAGTTTACAATTACATTTTACGAATGTTCACCTCATAGCAATTGAGGGATGTTTCAAATACAAGATTTCCAATGATGCAATAAAGGAAGTACATATATATTCAAATACAAGCTCTCCATCCACGAAGCTCTCATTGCCGTGATCATAAACTGGGGACCCAACGAAGTAAGGCACACGTTCCACCCAACCATGTGGTACCTATAGGTCCACCCCCCATGCTAGGAGATAGTAATAAGGTTACCTAGACATAACCTATTCACCCTAGACACAAGTACATAACTAACTGATGGTTACATTGCTTCCAGAATTAGGACAATAAAATATGCTAAGTTCACAAGGTTAACTGTTATTTTAGGTGGAGTGTCATCACAATGTTGCAAAGGTTACCCTGGTGTTTCTTCCTAGGTTCTGGCCCCCAACTTGGGTTACCCTAGTAACCTCTTACAAAACCTGGCCCCATATGAAAACTATTGCGGAATCAAATATTTTTTAAAGTAACAAGATATTGATTTGCCATTCCAGGCCTTCTCAACTTAATCTCAAGACTGAACTAGCTCTTGAGTCTATAAGCGAGGCATATTAATCTAATTGAAGATTTTAAGCTGACTAATGTTTTGTTTTAGTTTCCACTGACTTACTAACTCTTTGTAAGTTACCCTAGCACCACTTTGTGTGCCGGCCCTCACACAGAGCCACTCCCCTAAAGATAACATAAAGGAATTCTAAGTTTTCTTGACTAAGGTAAACAAGGTGCACAATAATCAACATATAATACCAAATGACACACAACGGTCATTAAATCTTGTTCATAAATCCAGGTGTCAAAACAATATACTATAACATGTGCACTACCCTAGTCAACTCAAGGATTGTATTTCAACAATAACAACACCCTTACTATACAAACTAATATGGAAGATTTATTCATCTAAAACATTCCCAATTTACCCAATAAAAGAAACACAATTTAAAGCAAATTGAAACATTGGGAATCTACATTAGGATTTACTACATCCAGTCAAGCAATAATTTGAAGTACAAAATTAATCTTCTAGGATTTAATTCAACTTCCATTTAATACAAAAATCAAATCTATAATTTGCTCAATTTCATATCCACATATTATAATGAAATCTATATAAACTCAAGAACAACAGTTTATTCTAAGACAAATAACTTTGTTATAATAAATTGATTATTAAATATTTATATCTAAATATTCAATAAACTATTTTTAAATAATCCATTATTAACATAAGTATTTTTCCAAATTTTTCTTAACATAAAATAATTATACAAATTATAATTATTAATACTAAATATATTAAATTAAAATATAAAAGTTAAATTCGCATGGCTTACTAAAAATAAAAGTTAGGGCTTTATGCCCTAACCCTGCGCATGTCACGCTGTGGGTAGGTCTACCTTCACAGCCCACCCCATAGGGCTTAGTTGCGGGTGACTGAGCCAAGCGCTGCCTGTGAGGGCAACGCTGGGCTTGGCCCTCAATGTCATCCCCCTGCGGGGTCAGCCGCGGGTAGCCCCACCCTAAGCGCTTCGGCTCACAAGTTTTTTTTTAATATTTCACAATACAAAAATCTAAAATAAATAAATAAAAACAGATGGCGAATTCATACGAATTTCGTCCGTTAAAATTTTCTTTGTTAAACCTAATTTATCAATTTTGCCTGTATGGCAATTCACCATTTTGCACAATCCAATTTATATATGAAGTAAATATATACTCAAATATAATATATATATATATATATATTCACAATAAAATGAAAGTAAAAATACTTCTATCAGGCAATAAATTTCAATAGGATTTTTCATTGGGAAAATTAAGAAAATTCTATAGGGTTTGTAATGGGGAAGTTGAGAAATTTCTACAGGGTTTTACAATGTCATTTCCCAAAACAAATGATTTCCTTTACATATTTTAATTCAAACTGTTTCCTACAGGAAGCTTTTAACAAAGAAATAATAAATCCTGTACAGACTAATTTACCGAGAAGAGTACATAAGTCTCAAAACACAATAGTTTACTCTACAAACTTCTAAATTCATAATTTAACAAATTTGGACAAATATAACTCTCAAATAGGCAATCTTTCAAAATGAGACAAATTAATTTAAATAGAAAAATACCTATTCCTCTGTAACTTGTAGAACTTGGTTGGTGAAGAGTAGCTTTGCCTGTAGCTTCCAAAGCCCTTCTCGAACACAAAATCCCAAAATATGCCAAAATCTCAACCAGAGATCTTCCAGAAATATACAACAATTCACAAAGGAAATTACAAATTCTTCCCAACAAACAATTTTTAATAGAAACCTCTTCTTTTCATTTTTCCGTGAAGAAAAGGTAATCTTCTATCTTCCCCAAATCCCAGATAACATCCGAGAAAATTCTCAACAAGAAGCAATTAATTCCACTGGCACACATGTCGAGAAGAAAAAATATCTTTCAACAACCTCACGTCAATCTTTCATTTCTTCCTTATCAAAAATTGAATGCATTTCTAAATTTAAAGAATTCAAACTTTAAAAATGCAATTTCCCTTTTTCTTTATTTTATTTATTTATTTAACAATTAAAATACCATTTCCCATATAGCAATTAATTTTAAATTTAAATCTATTCACGCAATTAAAGGTAACTTTAATTTAATTAATTAATTTATTTAATTAAAATCAACAGTAAATTAAAGAATAATAAACTATCATAAAATTAACAAAATTTTCCTTTCAAAACAATTAATCCAATCAGGGATAACTCCAAACTAAAACTGACGATATACTATGACCGGGTTTAAGACTAGACTAGGATAAACCATGTTACTACCTCCCAATCAACATTTCCATTGAGTCTTGACACGCTCAGACCTAAGTCACCAGGTGGAGTCGGTTGCATGTACCTTCAATCCTGCAACCAAATAAATAACATACATATATATATAATCCATTGTACAAACACACCATGCAGAGAAAATCACGAAAATCATAGGGGCACTCACAAGCGAGTGATGCAACTCTGTTCTCCACACCAATACACGTCACATCAGACTGACAAATTAAATAACAGTTAATCTACCATAAACATATATATAGCAATAACATCTGAAGGAAATATCTACGGTATTACAAAGCATGTTAGAAATTAATTATCACCATACAATGTTTATCATATCACAAAAAGAATCCACTGTCGCTCAAAAGACAGTGATCAAAATATCCAAACCAAAGTACCAAAGTTTATCAATGTAAAAACATACTAACAAAAATCACAAGCAAAATGGAGGGGTACTACAAAAGGTGATAAAGATTTAGTTAAATAAATATTTGATTTATTTAGCCAAGTGGGATAATGATAGGATCAAATTAAATAAAGTTAATTTATTTAATTTTAGATGGATGATCCTTAGAGATTAAATCAATTACAATTGGTTTATTTAATTGATGGGTGAATATGAACTAATTAAATGCATGATGTCAATTTTGCATGTCTACATTTTGCCCCTCTTTGAAGCAATGTACTTGCTGCATTGGTTCAAAGAATAAACTTGCCGCGATCAAAATTCAAAAAATTTCTGATTTTTTTTTATGCCCCAGCAGAAAGAAGTAAACTAGTACATTGCCCCCTCGAGAGATAGAGAAAAAAGATTCAATTTGAGGGTTGATCTCGCGATAAAGAGGTTCAAAATGTATGGTTATGGATGATGATACAAATGACATGGTTTTAAGATGCTTAGAATAAAAAATCTATATTATCCTAAACAACTTAAATGAAGATATGATGTGAGATGGATGAGATGGATGATGTGGTATGTTATGATTAGGCAATGGATGTTTTATGAAAATATGTGATTTATGAGATGCTTAGTGTAGTGTCCCTTCGTCTGTGATATTGTCGTGTTGTTTTCAATTGTGGGAGATAGGGTATCATTTGATTTTAAATTGTTTTATTATTATTTCTTTGATTAAATAAATACTACTAATAATTTATTTAGTTTAAATAAATTAAGGTGAAAATATTTATTAAAATAAATATATTTTATTATAACTAAAAGAAAGATTAAATTATTAAATATTTATTAAATATTTATAGTTGATCTATTTTGGTTCATATATTAAAGGAGTCAATTATAAAATAATGAATAATAGTATAATAAACAAAATTAAATGACTTCCATATTATTATTTTCGGAGGATAAAATACTTCATATGCAATAAAAATAAGATTTTTATTATTATTTCTTTGTGAAACAAATAATAAACATGCAAAGAAATATTATTTCAAGATTCGGTTATGGGGAATGTGAAAAGGCATTTAGTTAGGAATTGAAGGGGCACCTGTAGTAGTATTTTAGTATCTCTGGCATGAGGGTCGAAGGACAATAGGTTTTCAATTTTGCACAATCGAAGAGAAAATTAGTTCCCTTTCAAGATGATGAGTCCATTGTTGAATTGGGGCGTACATGAATCCCTTCCAAAACTCTTGGGGAAAAGCTCGATATGTAGAATGAACCTCAAAATGGAAGTATCATAATCTTGTGATTGAGGGAAGATATTTAAAAAGCACAAATATGAGATCGGTGGAGGTGATTTGGCATTCTGATCAGATATTGTTGTAAGTTTGTGCAATACAAGGCCATCCGCTTTCAGTAACTCCAATAGGAATATCCCATGGCAGAATAGATGGCAACGAACAAATCTCCAATCCTCTGTTCTCGAGCACCTGCTCAAGCAAAAAAGTTTGGGGACAAAATTCAGATTGAATCGAAATTGAATACCCATAAATCAGTAAAAAATTAGATTCGTACATAAAGACCAAATTCAACATGTTGGGCTTCTATTCTATAGAACAAATCTGTATTCAGATTTAGATTAGCATTATTAGCACTTATCTCCATGGATTGAGAAGCATGGAATGGAAATCCAAGATAACTTTCATTTAAGTTTATATGCAGGGGAGAAAGGCAGCGCAGGCTTGGTATATGGATGATTCGCCGAATACAATGCGGGTATGTGACCTCTGCTTTTAGATACTGTGTTGAATTTTAATTTTCATATCTCAACATTGCTTCCTTAGATGAAAACCGAACTTCTCAACCTTAAGAATTCCAGAATAGAAACATATATATAAAAATTTTAACACCAAATTTCAAGAGCAAGCAAAATTTTAGTGCCTAACATAATAGGGAGGGTTTCTACCTGCCCAACTCCCTTAATCACACCTCCAAACACTGTCATTCGCTCTCCTACACTCTTCTTCTCCATTATCCTCTGAGAATAAAAAAAAAATATGCCTCAGACTGCTTGAGATTGTCACAAGTCAATCCTCCTGCAAGAAATAGAGATCACCATGTCTCCATAATGGCATGGTCGGCCCCCATTCCATGCCCTGCAAATCATTAATGGGGATGTGACATGAAGATTAATTTCCAAACTTCAATCTTGAGTGCATCTCTGGAAACTCGCATCTAATTAGAAATGCGTCTAGATTCAAAACAGAAAAATTATACATTAATTCTCCTTCTCTTAAGTCACGTTTTTTGCACCTCACCTTTCTCCTTCAGTCTTGCGGATAACATTTGAGATTTGATAAAATGCAAGTAGATGGCAATACTTCCAAATTCCAATATTCACTTTCTAATATACTTGGCAACCTGTCACAGTTTCAACCTTTAGAGTTGAGGTATTATACAGAATTAAAGAGACTCCTTGGAATTCTTGGTAATTTATCACAGCTGCAAATTTTAGACTTGTGTTGGTTTAAATAATTTCTTTGATTACATTATCAGCTTGTCTCAGCCACACACTTTTGAAACATAATAGGAAGTTTAAAGGTTTAGATAATCTCTCTGATTTCATTGTCAACCTGTCTTATCGCTGATATCTTATTCTAGCTTGTGCGCCTCATTCCTGTTGATCGTTGTCCATTCTCCAGAGTCCAGACCCCGAAACCAGAGATGAAACCTACCTACAACGGAAAACAGACAACACCGGCGATACCAAATGTCGCAATTGCGACGCCTGGCAACGTTTACAGCAACCAACCTATGTCCACCACGACCGAAACCAGCAACACACCTGTCACCGTTACCTGCAACCCCACCATTGATTTGATGGTTTGAGCTGGTTGATTTGTATCAAGTTGATTATGTATTTTATTTTATTTGAGTTTTGTTTATGGAGGGAGCTCATTTGTGTCATAAGGTTGTGATTAGATTTTGGTCCTTGCGGATGGATAGAAAGTGTTTTTTTGTTTATTGTTGTTCATTAAGTGTATTCCCGTGTTTAATGATTGTTATGATGAATTTATTTCGATGTATCTCTTGAGTTGTTGGTTTTCATAGGTGATTTTATTCATTGAGTTCACATTTGATTAATGAATGAGTTTGATGGATCCTTATTATTTTGGTTGCCCACTTGAGTCCTTTTGGTTGAGGATATTTCCATATGTTAAGTTTTTGTGTTGGGACTGTATTGCTTCTTTTTACCTTTGTTTGCGGGATTTCATTCTTTTTGGCTTCCAGAGGCTTGAGATGATTGTCAGTTGATGTTCTCTCTTTATGTTCCCTTGATATGGCAAGTGTTTTGGTTTCATGATTTTGAAAGGGTTGTATGGGAATTCTTGAGACTTTGATTGTGTGTTTATAGCAAGATGGGTAATGCCTCACATGTTTCTCTGTTGTGATCTAATGTTGTTGTTATACAACCCTTGGATTTTGGTTTTTATGTTTTGAGTGTCTAGAGAGAGAGTGGCTCTAAGTGGGTGGTCAGTGCACAAAGGGGCGCCAGGATAGCCCTCGTTAGAGTGTGATTAATAAGTGAAAACCTAAGTAATTAACTAGGGGGTGGGTAGAACTACATTAAAAAGATAATTGATGCCTCATCCACCTTTTAGTGCTATCACAGAATAAAGGGGATTGAGAAGGCCGTGGTTGGCATGATCGTTGCCTTGTCTTCCTAAAAGGTAATGGTTCTACATGAGCAACCCTATGGGGTGGTTCCTTGAGATAGGTAGCCTAGATAACCATAGATGGAGGCAGCTCCTAGCACTTGGTTGTCTAGATAATCCATCAGTAGATGGAGACAACACCTTGCAATAGGTAGTCTGGAGAATCCATGTTAAGCCATGCAATGACACTCTCCTCTAACACTCCTTATGATGTTGCTTCTTTTGAAATCCTCTGGAAGTGGTTCTTTGTCTTGAATTGTTGAAACATAGTTGTTTGAAATGATTTATGGTTTTATCTTTGGTGTACTTTGTGGTCTTGTATGATCTCATTGATATTTGACTTATGACCTTGTACCCTTATGGTACTGTGATATGATGTTATTGTATTGTTTAAGTGCAATTTGGAATTGTATTATGTTTATTAATTTAGTTTGATTTGGAAGTGTTTTATGATCTTCCTTTGGTTACTTGTTTACTGGTCATTGCTTTGATTTATGAGATGAGATTTATGACTTTGAGTTATTATGTTGACTCTTGGATGTTGTTGATTATGTCATTGTAATCCTTGAGTTTTATGTTACTTTTGTATGATGTTGAGTCTTGTGGTTCCCTATTTGGATGTTCTTGGTTGAGGTCTTTTTCTTGTTAGCTCCTAGCACGGGGGGTGGGTCTTCGGACTCACGTGGTCGGGTGGAACATGCTAAGCACCCCATTGGGTCCCCAGTCGAGGATCGAGAGGTGCGGATTGGTGCTGTTGCAGCGACTCCAGTGTTGTATTTGTCTTGGAGCGAGTTATGATACTTTGTATTTTTCTATCTATTTGTATCATGGTATCTTATGTATGGTTTCCATTTATGTTTGGAAACACTTTTGTATCATTGTATCTCTAGAACATTGTACTGTAATGAAATATTAAACTTGGTGTGGATATTGGCTATGACAGTTGTTATTCAATGTGTTAAGATAATCATGCATATGTTGTAATTATGTACACAAATGGTTTCTTATCAATGATATATCTAGTATGTGTTACATCTATTAATGTTTACTTTGTGATGGATTATATCTTTGGCTTTTATTCTTTATTGTCATGGTGTGGATCTTAGTCTCGTAATGACTCCTTGTGTACCCCAAGGGATGTATGTAAAATAAATTTATGTCATGACTTAATGTGTTTTACATGTATGTTATGTTAACCTTAAAAAAAAATTAAAAAAAATTGTGATGTAATTATTGTGTAATTGTCCTTTGGGGTTTGCACGACGGGGCATTACACTTAGACTAACAGATCTATATTATGATGATGAAAATGCATGTGAGATGATATGCATAATACTGATGGTTTGTGGATGCAGGATGGATGCAGGATGGATCCATGATGGATGCATTGGTGATGTTATGTTAGCGCGGAAAGAAGAAAGAAGAAATGAGATGATGACAAGAGGATCCAACAAGTCCATGATCCAATGAGACTTTATTAGAGATGCTGATGATAATAGATGATGTTTTTCTTATCAAGGATTGGGATTTTAAAAGGGCTACTTACCTTATGTTTGATAACACACATAGGTGTGATGCATCAAGGTATAAAGAACCAGGATGGTGTTGCACCTAGTGAGATGGACTTTGACTTGAAAGATAGATAGGAGTATTCTTGTTCACACTTGACATACAAAAACCTTGCTAGGATGTACCTAACAAAGCAAGTATTTGCCAAGTTATATTACAAGAATGTCCAAAAAGCACATCAGGAAAAAGGATAATGATCTTTGCCCCATTCCTATCTTTATAAATCCTTCATTTAGATATCATCGAGAGGTCCTTGGAATGAGCACAATAAGATAAATAAAAAGAAGAGATCAAGTACACAAACAAGCCAATGTTCTTCATACCTCTAGCTAAAGGGATTTGTTTTGATAGGATAAGAATCCAAGTGATATCCAAAATGATGCCCATTGTCACAATGATATATCCTAGGACATGCATTGTATAGGATGATGATGGTTTGATAAGTTGATTGATAGGCTGTTGATATAAGGTTGATTGACATGTCTGAAAATGATCAAGAGTTTGATTTTGTTTTAAAGGTTTGTTGTTTCGATTTTGATTTTATGATTGAAGCTTTCTTTTGCTGACTGCTATGATTGTTTCTATTTGTGTTACCAAAGGATGAAGGTGCTGATCAGTTTATTATGGATGATTGATTATTTTGAGTGGAGGCGAAATGGGATGGATGGATTTTTTCAAATATTTGGATGTTTTTGATGTTTTTGGAATGTTTTGAGGTTGTTTTTTGTATTTTCAAGATTTTACAAATGTTTTGATTTTTTTTTTTTTGAATGTTTTGGGGTTTTTTGAGATTTTATGAATGTTTTGATTTTTCATTTTTTGAATGTTTTTGGACTTTGATGTTTTTTTGAATGTTTTTGGATTTTGATGTTTTTTTGAATGTTTTTGGATTTTTGTGTTTTTTTGAATGTTTTTGGATTTTTGTGTCTCGGGAGCTAATCAAAGATTAGCCTTGCCTATGTTTAAGCTCAGAGACGACGTAGTTCTGATGCCATTTTTTTGATATTTTTTGACTTTTATGAATGTTTTTGGATTTTTTGATGTTTTGGATGTTTTTGGATTTTTTTATGTTTTGGATGTTTTTGGATTTTTTGCACGATTTTGATGATTAGGATATGGACATGTGCGACGATATCAGTTCTTTGTTTAGGATTTTGTTGAAAACGAAGCTAAGATTGATTGATTGAATCGATGGATTTGTGAGGCCCAACCCTATCTATAGATTTTGTCACACCTTGATAAGTTTAAATTGATGATTTAACCTAATTCCATGTTTAATATTTTGATTTTAGTATTAACTATTGTAAATGATTATTGTGAGAAATTCTCTTCATTAAATGAAAATGAGAGAACTGTTAGGAATGAATGTGAGAAGATAATATTTAGATTCTTGAACAAGTATCAGATGAAGAATACACTTAGATCGATATGAGCTAAGAAATTTTGTGTATCTAATATTAGTTTGAATCTCGCTAATAAGTTTCATGTTACTTGGGAAATGATAATAGGTAGGAATAAAGTAGGACTTTGGAAGATCAGGGAGAAGTTTCTAGAAGGATCACTAGCCAAGAATCATCAAGGTAAATTTAAAAGATGACTCTAATCAATTAGAGGTATACCTAAGGAAGGGTAATTTGAGGAAAAATTATATAAATTAGATATCAAGTTGAATGATAAATTTTATTACAGGAAGGAGTGTCCAAGAGTAAATTTAGTAGTGTAAATAAAGTATTTAGCTAAGGTTAGGTTTCCATTATTATTTAATGAATGCTCAAAGTTTCCATCTTTTATAGGGAAAGGAAATGAATATATATGTGTACTATGATTTACTAACTATTGAATTGATCTTATTGATATTTTGAACAGGTATTTATTATATTTCTAACCTAACATGTATTTGGAAAAATGCATATGAGAGTAATGCCAAGGGTAAAAGGGAGAACAATCTACACCCAAGTCAAATATCTATCTTTTGAAATTTTGATTTTTGACCCTATGACTTGGGAGGTAATTAGGGTTTTGTTTATGTTGTAATTGAGTGGAGGGTTTTAATGATTGGTGGCTTAGTGTAGGTACTTTTTGGATCCTTATGGATTATACTCATGTGGTTAAGAGTGTAAGATCTATTAGGGTTTTCAAATCCTTAGTTAGGTCTTGAATTTCGAATTGGCCTTTAAAGTTGTCTTTTTAGGGTGTTGTATGGTCAATTTCTTTGATATTAGTGCAAAAATAGACCCCTAAGGCCTATACCTATGGAAGGGGGACCTTTTGGACATGTGACTTTGTCCTTAGGGCATGATATGACCCTTCAATAGTCCACTTGAAAAAGTGTGACGAATTTGAGTCCTTGGGAGTTGGGAGAAGTGACTTGTCACTCTTCCACCACTCCCCAAAGTTCATTAATGAACTTGGGAAGAGCATCAAGGTTTTCACATGTGTGAAGCCACCTTGTAAGGGATGTTGGGTAGAGTGTCATAGTACATTCCCCATCTCCCCAAAAGTCTCACACATGTGTGAGAACTTGTGGGGATGTGTGTTGAAAGATTAAATGAGAGAGTGACAAGTGTCTCTCTCTCATTCAAGTGAATTCAATTGAATTCCTATATACATGGATGCAAAAGAGAAAATGGATGTTACCCACTTCTCCTCTTGGAGAATTATTTTTGGAAATGGAAAAGTTTGGGAGAAGGAAAAAGGAAGAAAAATGGAAGAGGAGCAAGGAGCTCTCACAGGTGAAGGAGGTGTTCAAGGGGCAAAATAAAGATATGTGATTTCTCCTCATTTCTATCAGCTTGTTTGAGTAGGAACTTTGTGTTGTGCTATTTTGTTATGGCTTTCAAATCAAGTGGGAAGTTCAAGTTTATGTATGGGTGAATTTAAAATTTGTTTAGTGGGTGGATAGATAGTAAAATGGTAGTTAAGCTATTCTCTCACTCTTCCTACCTAAATCAATGGTAGTTGTTTGTTTCTTGCTCGGGGGTATGGCTAGAGCCCAAGAGGCTTCATGATTCCATTAAGGTAGGGTGGAGAGTAAGCCTTATTTCATGTGTTACTCCTTGCATTCCTAAGTATTGGTTGTAATATCAAGGGATACTATATTGTTTAAATGAAAAGAAAAAGTTTTCCCTCTTCAGCATGTAAACCATTTATTGCATAGATATTAATGTAGCATTGTATGTTTAAAGAATGCATTCAACATCTTGTTATGAAGAATAAAAGAGTGGGATAGAGCAAGTTGCATCCTTTGGCATGTTATTTGAAATTTCATAGTTGTATTTTTTTTTTTTTAATGAATAGAACAAGTTGTAATTATTGGTATGATTTTTTTGGAAATTTTGTATTCGTATTTTCAAAAAAGAGAATAAATTTGTAATTATTGATATGTTCTTGTAATTCCATATTTGTATTTTAAGATATATATATAGAGAGAGAGAGCAAGTATCATTGAGGTGTATGATTTCTTTCGCCTCTTGTGTTGTCCTTTAGAGAAAAAGTTGGAGCCAAGTTCTCCTTGAATGTTTAAAGGAATATTTGTATCTCCCATTGAAACTAACTAAACTAATAGTATGCTCATTTGAATGAAAAGGAGAGGGATTGGATTATGTGGGACTAAATGTGCATTTAAAAAAATATAACTTGTATATGTGAAGTTCAAGTAAGGAACATGAAATCCATGTACATTTGTAATTTAGTGGTATTTGGATAAACAAATCGTACATTCACTTAAGTTAAAGTTAGAAGATCTAATAACTAATCATTTTCAATACTTAAAAATGAAAAAAGTTGTTTTCTTATCTACAAAATAGTGTAGCAAATGAAGATGAAGAGAATACTTAAATAAATATTTTTTGTATTCAAGTTTATTTATATGTTAACAAGTTTGTATATATATATATATCAAAGCAATGAGATTCAAGAGATACGCATTGAAAACATAAAATAAAAGATATGAAGTAAATTATTTTATCATATATATATATATACATATATAAAATAAAACATATATAATATTCCTTGAATATATATGCTTTCAATATGTATTATATTTAATATTTAAAACAAAAGGGTTAAAAGGTTAAAAAGAAGATAGAGATAAGTTTTTAAAAAAAAGTTAAAAAAATAAAAAAAAAATCAATTTAAGAATTAATGAGCCGAGCCCATATGGGACGCAACTATGGGAGACTTGCCACCATTTATCTCTGTGTTAAATATTAAGGGCACAGTAAAAAATAAAAAAATAAAAAATAAAAATAGCATGATTCAAAGAATAGTAATAAATGAATAATTTATCTTTCTATTTATTTATATAACGTTTGAGGTACAGTAATAAATAAACAAAATATATAAGTACAAAGATTTATATAAATAGATATATCCATTTTTGTGCTGTATGTTATTTAATAGCAGCAAATTTAAAATTGATATTTTTCATGACACTGAAGAGATTTATATAAATAAAAATCTGCTCTCTTTTCATTTCAGCTATTATCCATTTTTGTGCAGTAAGTTATTTAATAGCAGCAAATTTAAAATAGATATTTTTCATGACAGTAAAAAGTTACATATTTAAATATATATAAATATTTACACAGTTACATATTTATATATATAAATATATATATAACATTCTTTTATATATGAAAGGGCATCAATAAAAATAAATAAATACAATCCAACACTCATATTTATGTGTAAAAATATACACACATATATATAGTTACAAATATATTTATGTATTACATATTTGCATACATATGTACATATTTTAATATGATTGCATGAGTCATGAAATGAATCCACAAATAAATAAATGATATGCAACAATAAAACTTTGACAATGAAAGTAAGTACTCATCCAATAAATAAAATAAAAATACATATATATTTAAGCACTCAGCAGCAACAAATTTTATATGGAGAAATGTAAGTAGTAAGGGAATGAAACAGGGGATTATATGCATTTAAGTGAAATAAATAAAGAATATATGAGTTTATGTACAACAAAAATGATGGAGCATATTAGAGATATACTAAAGATGGAATCCTAAAATCTATGAAAAAAAAATGAATGGCAGTTTTTTTTTTATGTCAATTTTACAACAGTAAAAAGATTGAAATAGTTAAAACTTAAGCCCTCTTAGCCACCACTCATGTCTTTTCCAGCACCAACTCATTTTACCTCAGCATTCTGCAGATCGACTTCTTGGGCCTGTAAACAACACGTCTGAGAAGAAACTCTTCTTTATAGCAAAAGAATATTTGTTGATCTTACCTCAAAAAAATAAAAAAATAGACAAATAAAATGAAATCTGTAGAGCAAAAATGCTAGGAAGAAACCCTCCTTTATGCCCTCCCTGCAGTAAATAAATAAATACAGAGTACCTCTCCCCTGCATTTCTGCCGCCGAACTCTTCTCAAGGGAAATAACGAATGAAGCAAAATGATTAGGGTTAGTGCTTGTATGTAATCAATTAGGGTTTCCTTACATATATACTTTTTCTTTTTCTATTTCTTTTTTTATATGATTATAATCTTATATATTTTAAGTTAATAAATGCAATTAGTTAATATTAATTCTTTTTCAACAATATATGTTGCTTCTAGGATCTTATTAAGTTGTACACTGTAATACCCCTCCTCTTACTGGTAGGATTTAGTATTTTTCAATGCGGTTGTTTGCTACTTGTGACGATGATGATATTGTGTGATTTGGTTAGTTAGACTCTTGATGATACTGTTATTCCATTAGTAGACATTAGCATTTCATATGACATTGTGGTTAGTAATGTTAGTTGATTTTCAGAAATATATTATGATGCAATAATTTAATGAGTTATGTTATGAGATGAATTGTTAGGTTAGAAATGTTAGTTCATCAGTTAGATTATAAGTATTAGAATAGGCGTGATGAAGGACAATATGGCATCACTCGTTCACGAGTGCCCTGCTATGTTGCGATTCCTTCTCACAATGCAGTGCTTCGATTTAATGCTTTGATGATTATATATATATATGTATGCACATGTACACAACTTCGTTTGTATGCAGGAATTGCAGGTATAAGTCTCAATTCCACCTGCTTCGGCAGGACAGGGCGAGCAACAATAACCCAACAGTTAAATGTTGATACAAAGGTGACGATGAAGTCCTCCCGTCCCATGATGTCAGATCGTCTCGTTTGTCTGGTATTGTTTATTTTGTGAATTTGTCGTCAATTGTGGCTTGTGTTTTGTGTGTTGTCGTATTTTGATTAATGTGGCATGTTATAAGTTATGATTATTTAATTGATGTTGATACTTTATAAGTTGTGAATTAGTTAATTAAATGAGAATAATAATTGTGTATTTTAATGTTGATTTATTTGTATGAAAATATTTAAATGTTTTATTTAATTTTTATAAAGTCATGTGTTTTGATTAAATGATAATTAAATATTAAAGGTATTTTAATTATTTTAATTAATTATCAGGTGGGGATAATTAGTAGAATAATTTATTTAATTAAATAGAAAATGTGTTGTGCAAGAAAGTGGTAAAAATAGAAATTAAAACAAATAAAACAAATAAAAGAAAGAAAAAGTTGTGCAAACGAATAGGAATTCAGAAGTTAGCTTTTAAAGAATGATTTTTATATTTATCTTTTCTGATTTTTGTTGAGATTGGAGAGAGGAATATTATCTTTTAGGAAAGGAAGAATTTTTGGGAAGTTTCATAGACAGATAGTTAGGGTTACAGAAGTTGTGCAAGAGATGGGCTTTGTATTCTGAAAATTGGGAAATGGTTTAAAAATCTTCTGTTGTATTTGGAGGAAAGTTACAGAGAGAGATTGTCTATCTGTTTCTGGTGAATGTTCTGGAGAGTCTTCTGAACAACAAAATAGGATCCAGGTTCGAAGGCAAAACTCGGTAGAAGAGATTTGGAGGCACGATCAAGGAACTCTTCGTAAAGTCCGTCAGAAATCAACTTCATCAGATTTTCGAGAGCGTAGGACTTCAGGTACCACTATTTTCTCTTAATAAGTTAAATCTGTAAATGGAATAAAAAATAAGTGTGTTAGAATCAATCTCTAGTTGAAAAAGAAAACCTTCTGTGATTTAGATTAAAAGGATTTCTGTGAGATTAGAAAATGAATAAACCAATAGTCCTGGTTTGAAAAGAAACATTCTTGTTAAATTTTGGGAATCATATTTTTGCATTCAGACTGAAAAGAGAATCTTCGAATTTGTTCAATTAAACCCTAATCTCTCTTGTATTTTTCTATAGAAAAAGTAATTAATCTTCGTATCTTCGATAATTTTGTTGTATTATTTTAATAATCATATATATATTTATACACTGTAAATATGCACTATTCTGTATTTGTACAGAGAACTATGTTCTCTGTAATTATTTATATTTGCATATAATTAATATATATATATATATAGTAAATTTATATATATATATATATATATTATTTATAAATTATCATTTGTATTTTAAAAAGTAAATTGAATTTATTTTTGGTGCGGTGCAAAGGCCGAATTCGTGCAAAGGCCGAATCCGTGTCAAAAACCGTGCCTGGAAAGGACGAAAATTTATGTTTTTGAAATAAAAATAAAAATAAAAATAAAATATATAAGCGAACTTTTATAAAAAAAAAAAAATTTAATTATTTGAATGGGAGAGGAAAGGGACGGTGCAGGGCCGTACCCTTTCCCCTGCCATGTGCCAGCCACGGGCTGCCGTAGCAGTCCTACGGATTGTCGCGCACAGTCCGTGGGACTGGCGCCCGCGGTTCCCCATGGAGTGGGCTTTAAACAAAAAAAAAAAACTTTAATTTTTATTTGCATTTGTATTTTTAATTTAGTCTTATATATATTTAAAATCTTTAATGTTTATTAAGATTTGATTTTTTTTATTTAAACTTGTAAATATTTAGTTGGATAATTTAAATACTTGCTTGTATATAAATTTATTAATATATTTTAAAATATTTGTAAATATTTGTTAAATGTTAATAATTTAGTATAGAAATATATTTGGTGTGTAGATTCACAATGAGAGTATAATTACATGCAGTTTGTTTATTTGTAAAATTTTGAGAATTATAAGAAAGAAAGTGTTGGTAGGTACATATATATATTAGGTGTGTATGTATATAGATTATATATATATAGTATATTTTTGTAATAAGTTGTATTATTAATCGAGGCAGTTCGTAAGTTTAGAAGTTATTGATTTGAATGTATCTGTAAAAAAATTGTAAAGTTGGAATTTTATGAGTTATTGAAAAGAAATAAATTAGATATGATAGTGAAATCATTTTTGTATGTTTTAATTTTCAATGGTTTCTCGAGTTCTTTGGTTGGAGGTTTTAAATGTATTCCTTTATATTTATCGGATGTACTTTGATAAGGGTTAAATATTTTGACGTAGGGTTATTAACTTCTTGTGCTTTCTTTATTTCGTTTCAAGGTTGGAGTGTTTTGTATTATTGAGTTAATCATCATTTTACGTTATGAATTTACGTGATCTGGTTATAGTTTTCCAGTTAATTATTGTAACTTTATTCTTCAATGTGGGTTACGTGGTTGTTAATTTGTGAAACCCTATAGATTGTCAGTTTTTCTTGTGCATTTTGATTATAGTTTTCCTTTATTCCGGTTGCGGGGTGGGAACCTTGTGTATTTGTGATTCAATTATTGGTTATTGAGGACCATAGTTCCAGAGGCGTGTTTTTTTTTAATCTGTGATTGTTATTGAGTGTGGTTGTGCTCTTGGAATTGAAAATCTATTAGAATTACTTTTGGAAGGGTTGTACGTGGGTATGGGCATTTGATTATGAGCTATTGCGAGATGGATTTGCCTCACTTGTTTATGTTTTGAGTAATATGTTTTATTCATGATAGTACAACCCTTGCCTAGTTTGGATTTATATTAAGGGTCATAGGGAGAGTGGCTCTTCGTGGGCCCCGGCGCCTCAGGTAAGAGGAAGTGCTAGGGGAACCCACGTAAGAGTAGTTAAACAAGTGATAACCTAAAAATAGAATTTAGGGGGTTGGGTTAGTTAACACATAACAAGATAAAAACATGCACCTCACCCCTGCCGTTAGTGCTTTCAAAGGCTAAGGATGGGTGAGAAGACCTGGTTGGTAAGGTCACTACCTTGTCTCTATGAAAGGTAAGTGGCTCCGCATGAGTAACCCTATGGGGTGGCACCTTGAAATAGGATGTCTGGATAACCATAGATGAAGGCGGCTCCTTGAGCTAGGTTGTCTGGATAATCCATGTACAGATGGAGGCGGCACCTTGTGATAGGTAGTCTGGCGAATTCATGTAAGACCATGCGATGACACTCTCCACTAGACACCCTTGTTGTTCTTGATTCTTGTTGCCTCTGGATATTGTTATATTTATGTTGTTTCTGATTTTAGGGCTAGGGAATCCATAGGTGGGTGCCGGCGCCTCAGTTGGAGGAAGAGCCAGGGGATCCCATGTGAGCTATGCGATGACCCTCCCCGTTTGACACCCGGTTGACTTGTTTATTGTTGCCTATGGAATGGTGTATTGAATGGTTGATTTAGAGTTATTATGGAATCATGTTCTGTTTATTGGTTCTGATTTTTTTGGAAATGTATTTTGGGTGTTGGTTCGGTTCTTCTGGATGTGATCTCTTTATGATGTTTCTTTGAATTCTTGTGGTTCTGTTTCATGAATGTTAATTGATAGTACTTCATGTTATTGTGATGAGTCTCTTGGTTCCTACTTGTTATGTGATTTGAGTACGTTGTTGGTTGTTCATTGTATACCTTAAGTTGTACTTGTTTAGTGTCATGTTGTTGTTGAGTCGGTTTGACATTCATGGTCGGGTTCACTTCCTCATCACCTCTGAGCACGGGGGGTGAGTTACTTGTAATTACATGGTTGGGAGGAACGTGCTCCGCACCCGTTGGGTTCCCCATCAGTGTCTTGTCTTCTCAGCTTTCCGCAGTGGAGTTGTACCAGTGATCAGTTGTACTTCATATTTCATTATTCTTGTATCATTCCCCATGTTGGGAAATTCAGTGTAACTCTTGTATCAAAGAAAATTGTAATGTAATATTATTTCAATGATGTAATAGTTAGGTTTAATTTGGATCTTGTTAAAATATTTATCATGGATGTAACTATGCGATGATTCATACTCGCATCATGGCAATCAGTTGTATCATTGTATATGGTTTTCATAAATTAAATGGTTATGTTATTTTCGTTATCTTTACTTTGTTTTGTGGTTGCAATGTAACCTCGCGTGCCCCAGAGAACCATGTGGATTTAATGCTATGTGTTATGCTATGTGTTTATGTGGTAATGTTGTTGCACATGTTTACTTTTATTATTTAAAAAAAAAATTATTCGCATTATATGTGTGTTCTCTGGGGTTTGCACGATGGGCGTTACATACACATTAAAATATGAATATATTTCAAGCGTAATTAAATTTTTTAAATTGATGGATTATTATTAATTAATTATCTAAATAGGAAGAAGAAAAAGATAAATTGGTGTTAAAAAAAAGAGAGAAGTAAATAAGCATTTTATTTACTTGCTAGCTATAAATTTATAAGTATATTATAGAAGTACTTTAATGGGATAGAAAATAATAAAACTTAATGTTATGTTAATCTAATTAAGTGTAAGGATATTGTTAAATTATGAATTAGGGATTTAAAATTTAAAATTTATTAGATTTTGTGTATTGCAAAGAATTTAGAAGTTTGGCTTGGCTATATTAGTTAGAGTTTAAAATTACAACCTCCATGCAAGGTTAGTAGATCCCCAATGAAGTAAAGTTAAACCATATATTTGTTTTGGTAGCATTTGTGTATGACCCAAATCAAAATGTGGCATGGAAGAGTAATAATTAACTTAATTAAAGTTTAAAAAAAATAAAAAAAATAGTTAGGTTTTCTAGTGAAAATTTTGGGGCATTACAGGATTGATGATGATGATAACATTGTTGAGGATACACAACAATGCAAGGATTTGATTGATCAGGATTGATGATGATAACATTGTTGAGGATGCACAAAAATGCAAGGATTGATTGATCAGGATTGATTATGATAACATTGTTGAGGATGCACAACAATGCAAGGATAGTGTTAAGCAACACAATGATTGAGAAGGATATCCCAAGATTATGGATTAATTTGATTGGTCACAATTGACAAATCTTGATTTGGAACAAAAGATGTTTGAATGATTTGATGTGACTGATAGTGATTATTTGGATTGATGAAGCTTGATACAGAACATGTTCTCATCAAAATATGCCATGGGCTAGTGATTTTGAATGTTTGCTCACAAGTGGTGGATTAATTTTATTTCACATTTTCCAATGTTTAGATCACCGCATAAGTTGGAGGATATAGATCAAGATTTATTCCTGAAGCGAGATCTAAATATCTACCCCCAGTGTCTAGCAATGTATGGAATGCCATTGGATGGATGCTTGGATAGGTGTATGGATGGATGGATATGGTAAGGACACAAAAGATGCCAAGGATTATCTTGCAATAAGATAAGGTGTTAAAATAAAGAATGCTCATTTGGATAATGCTTCATGGCTCAGATAATGTTGGATAGGATAGGATCAATGAAAATAACCCATGTCAAGATGTTTTCCTATAAGCAAGCATAAATTTGCTCTGAAATTTCATCAAGATCAAGATAACTTAGATGATGGATGTAGATGGATGAAAATGGATTAAATAAATGGTTCATGGATGCATGGATTTATTATGGTTAAGACGGATGGAATGTTGGCTTTATTATGGATGGGATAAGATGCTTTCACCTGAAGTGGCACACATAGATGCTCGATTCTACTCATGATGCCTATTTGCCAGGTTTTCATCATGGTACCTGCCCAAAGCGCCACCATAGTGGTTTTTGCTAGAGGACGATTATTTTCTTCACTATTTTCAATCCTTTTTCTAATTTTTTTGGATTTTCATATTTATTTTTATTTCTTTTATTTATTTTTTCTGAAATATTTTAAGCTCATGCTGAATCAAAAGGTGTTGATGATGTAGATGCCCCTGTCATAATGTGCCATCGATATCCTGCTTGAAGAAGTTGCTTTTCCAAGATATGTGCACTTGAATGCAACTTTTGGGATTCTTGATCTGCTTCATTGATACCGGAATTGACTTTTTCTTTGTGTGCACATCTTGATAGAGTGCCTTCAGAATCCTTATGATGAAGGGTCATTTCCAACACATGGTCAATGTGAGGATTGTATATTATGCGTGGAGGCATGGATGGAGTGTGTTTAGGGATAAGAGATGGATTAGTTGACAGTTTGGAACCTTTGACTCTCCAAACTTGGGAAGATGAGCAATGATGGGTGGGTATGAAAGTGTGCATGGAATTAGGACCAACTGCTTGATACACTTTGTACGTCACTCGAAAATACTTCTTTTGCTTTTGTGGACATCCTTGATGGATACTTTTCCCTTTTTTATTTTGCCCCATAGTTTCTTTGACTAATGAAGTTTTATAGGGATAGTCTTTCTTTGTATTTTTTGGTATCCATATGTATTTGATTTGTCCATTATGCTTTCGAGCTTCTTTTTCTTTGATAAAATTCTTCGTACTTTGATTCAATCCTTTCTTTCGAAGTTGGTCCCAATTCATGGATGGGTTGATGGGTGGAAGAAGATTCATGATGTGACTAGTTGTAGTATTGGCATCGGTTTCATCATAAGGATTCTTCATCTCCCTATGTTGACGTTTGCTTGAGAAGAATTTTCCCCCAGTATGACTGTAGTAGTGCCTTCATGCTTTGATTCTACCTATTCCAAGAGCTCTTGTTTAGAATGCATTCTCTGATAAATGACCATTTTAGATGATGTTATTGGAATTTGCTGCTCTACTAACTTTAGAATATCCTGTTTTGTTTGTCCTATTTCCTTGAGTGGATACTACTGGATATCTTCATACACGATGTCCTCAGTATGAATTTGGGATATGTCTGATCTTGATGTTGTCAACTCAATAACTTGCTATTTTTGTGTAATAATGTAAGGAGTAAAAGAATCCTATTTTGAATGAAGATCATCTATGTGTCCATCCATAGAAAGCATCTCATGGGTAGATGGAGGAGTATGGATATGATAATATTACTTAGATAGGAGAGTTTCCATTAGATTATTTTAGTATCTTGAAGATACAAATTCTTGATCTTGAATGATTTTGGAGTTTCTTTCATCATGCCTTGGATCAAGTTCTTGGCATGGGTTAGTTTCAAAGGATGGATTGCTTACAAAGAGTTCTTAGACATCATCAGTAGTCATGGTAAGTGGTTTGATATCCTCTTGATCTTTGAGTGGACTTAGATCAAGTGTTGAGTTCATGGTTCTTTCGGCATCTGTAACCATGAGGTCAAAGGGTGTTAACATGGCTTGGAAAGGACCATGGCTAGACCTTGGTTAAAGACATTGATCATGCTTTGGAATAAATTCTTGAGATATGTCCTCTAACTCATAAGGCAATGTAGAGACATTTTCAACGTGATCAGAGGTGAGCGGATCGTGCATTATGTCAATAGGATCAAATAATCCTAACACTCCTTGAAATAGATCACTAAAAAGTGGCTCTTGATGTATAGTGAGTTGATCATCGAATGAGGTGGAAATGTCTCCAATGTGCTGCTTAATTGAGAGATCTTGAACATTGTTTTCAACAATTGTGGCAAAGAGATTTTGAATGTCTTCAACCATAGGGTCAAGTGATGTTGACATTTCTTGAATTGGGTCATTGTTGGGAATTGTCGGTGGATTTTGATCATGATTGAAAGGTGACTCTTGATGTATGTTAATTTGATCTTTGAATGAGATAGGAACATCTTCAATGTGCTCTTTGATGGATAGATTTTGATCATTGCTTTCAGTAATTATGGTGGGGAGATTGTCAATGCTATCACCAGTGGTTGAATGTTCATCGTTATCCCCAATAGTTATCATTTTTCATGTTTGTGGTTGTGTTTGTTGGGTAGCTTGAGAGGATTTTTTCACTTGTTTAGCTTGTGTTGCTCATTGCATGGCTAGATATTGTTGGATGGCCTTTTGGTAGGCCTAGTGAGCTTTTAACACAATGTTATATTGTCTTGTTGCGTTTGGTTTTGGTGGTGGATTTGGAATTGTGTTGGATGTAGTGAGAAGTTGTTGAGATATGCTTGGAGTGATTGTGAGGGTTTGAGATATGATGGGATTGATCTAGGTGATAGGAATGGTCAGAATGACTGAGGTGATAGGTCTTTGGGAGACCATATTTTTATTTGTCAAGATTGATGTTGTCATTTGATTAGGTACCATATGTTGGTGCAATGTCGATGGTATATTCAAAGGATTTGATGTGATGGCTTGATTGGTGTTAGGTGGATTGATTTGGATGGAGTGATTGGTGCTAGGTAAAGGGGGAGGCCCTAAACCAAGGAATGATGTTGATGTGGGTAATGGTGATGGAGATGTCTCTTGGTGTAATGACTCAACTATTTTGGTAAGTGTAGCAATTTGATCTCGCCAAATTTTATCTTGATTTTTATCTTGACTCACTTGATAAAGTTGATTTGGTCTTTGTTCAAGAAGATTTGGGATGCATACTTGTGGTTTAAGGACAAATTGATTTTGAACAATGTTCTAATTTGGCATGATAGGTTGAATTTGAACATTGTTGATGTTGAGAATCACATTGCCTTGATTTAGGTAGCTCTGATTTTGCATGGTGTTTCCTTGACTTGGATTAATACATGGATTTTTTAACATCTTGTTTGGAATTTGAACAAAATTTGTATGATTCACAAACATATTTATCCCAATTTTTTCCGGATTCATGTTTGGTAAAGTTGTACTTGGTACATTCACATTTGGCATGTTGGGATTTGATGATATAACATTGTTCGTTTGAAGGCTCATGCATTGATTATTCGGTTGGTGGATTTGTAGGTTTGGACTTAGATTTAAATCTACCATTGGGAAATGTGTCCCAAACTTTGATTTCGACATACTCACATTTGTTGTACTATTGACATTTGTCGAAGGTAATGATCCCATGTATGGTTTGTATAGATGTGAGTGTTGATAATCAATCGGTGTTGTAAGGCTTTGATAGCTTAGTTGACTTGGATTACTCATGATGTATGGATCAAGTTTATATTTCATGTTCCTCTTGTGTTTTGACCTTGTTGTAAAGGTGACCTCTAATGTTCTTAGGACCAATGACGAGATGGAGGATGAAAGGGGTGAATGATATGAGTGTTGAATGTTTAGGAACTTTGGATCAATGCTAGGCTTAGGGCTTGATTTTGATTGGTTTGACTGGATAATGAACTTGTAAACCCTAAGATGTTGGATGTGATTTTAGGATGAGCTTGTTCAAAGGATTTCTAATTCAATTAAATGTATGAGAAAGGATGCATTCCCATACACCTAACTAAACAAGGTGATTTTGATTTTGATGATTTACCCAAGTCTAGAATGATGTTTCCAAAGCTATAAAGTTGTTTGGTGGGATGTATTTTGATAAATATTTGGGATGGGTGAAATGTTTGATTTGATCCTAAATTAACCTAGGAAGGACTTGTTTCTGAGACCAAGATAATGAAGAACATGCCTTTCTCCAAAAGTAATTCAAAATAAAAAGATCAATGTTTGCATGAAAACCATACAACCAAAAGATGCCAAGCACATATGTGGGGTCCAATTGATTTAATCTTTTCTTAATGGATTATTTTTACCACAAACACCCTCTTGATTAGATTTTGAATCTAGATGTCTAAAGTCTCAACTTTCCCCTTATCCTACAAAGTGTATTATGTGGAAACCAAGGAAATTTGAGGCAAGAGTTACCTATTGTTGACCTTAGTAGGAGAAAATTGAGATGAAATCCAAATGCTTAGAAGCCTCTAAGGATACGAATCCCAAGGGAAAGCAATAACATGTGAATTTGTTCAAGGATATTTGCCTCTCCTAAAGGGTTTGAGATTTGATGCTCATGTTGAATGTTGGTTTTCCAATGTTTTTTATCAAAGCACTGTGTTTTCAAATTGACTCACAAGCAATATAACATCCTAGCTCAATTGGTACGTTTTTCTTAGTGGGCCTGCCTCATGCCCTTTGTAGAAGAAGAGATGATTTTACATGAAACCAAGGAAAGAGTATAAAGGTATGTAAGAATGAAGTCTTGAATGTTGGTTTTCCAATGTTTTTGATCAAAGCATTGTGTTTTCAAATTGACTCACAAGCAATATAACATCCTAGCTCAATTGGTATGTTTTTCTTAGTGGGCCTGCTTCATGCCCTTTGTAGAAGAAGAGATGATTTTACATGCAACCAAGGAAAGAGTATAAAGGTATGTAAGAATGAAGTCTTAACCTCTATACTTTAACCAAGATCAAACATGGCAAGTAACTTCTTGGAATCTAAGTTCCAATGCACTACTTTGATAAACTCAGTGAATGAGTTAATAGGCCACTACAAACAAGGGTTTTATTTCGAACTTTCCATTCATGGAGATTGACCCATATGGCGAGAGTCCCCTTTCAGATCCATCTCGTCAAATCCAACCGCGTGATATTGGTGTTTACTCCAATACCCACATTTATATCTCAGTTGGAAATACTCTTGGCTTTAGAGTGTTACCGATTGAGTCATTCCCTTGGGTGAGTACTTTTTCCCCAAGGTAGGCCCTCTAGGATAAACAAAAGCGAGTAAAAAATGTATTCTTAACTCAACCAATCTTTGTCGGAAACAAAGAGAGAGAATGTATGCAATAATGCCCCCATCCACACTCGCACAATATTTTTTCCAATTTTAGTTCCCAAATTGAAAATGTGGAAGCAATCTTTTATGCAATTTAATGTCACCAAAAAGACTTGATTCTCAAGATCATCGTGAAGCGCGAGAGAAGCACATAAGTATTTTTAAGTGAAATTACTTTGCAAAAAACATTACAAAAGCACAAGAGCACTTGTTCATTTTAGCCTCAAAGAAATGATGAATTCATTTTAAAAGCACGAAGCTAAATCTGAATTTTTTTTGTTCAATTTTTTATTCCCAAACAAAATTGAGTGAGTTTCTAATGTACAATTTTAGACCAACTTCGAAAAGATCAAGACAATGATTGATTTTAAATCCAAATTGAAAGAAAGTTGTCTAAAACAGAAAAAGAAAGTAGGAAATGGATGCCTCAAGTTTTTCAATAAGCATTTAGAAATGCTTTTTCAATTTCAAGTTCAACAATCAAATTTCAAACTCCAATTTGGTTGCTTTCGCTTAAATTTGATGTCTACTTCCAATGTCAACATTCACCTATTCCTTCGCTTTCACCTATAAATATCACAAATAGGAGTTATATATGTATTGGAAAAAAATAAAAGTATATCCAAGAAGGGAATAACACATAGTTGTATTAACAAAGTACATGAGTCCTTTCATGATGGATTCAACTCAATGTTAATAAATTGTTAATTCACCCCCACTTCCATAAAAGAACAATTGATTTCCCAACCTCATATTCTTTAATGTAAAAAACTAAAATGACAAACTTAGCATCTATTGTGATCATTCAAACTAATAGAAGTTAAACAAATTTAAATCCTCACTTCAACCTACCAAAGCAATAATATCTTAGTTGTGGTACATTTTATTTGAAAATAACATCTATTCTTTCAAAAGATGTGCATGTAGTTGTAATGGTAAATTTTAACACCAATGTTCAAATCATATGAAAGGTCTTTCCGAAAGAGACTTTCAAATCAATGCTTTCATACCTCTCACAGGAAAGTTGAAGGACATGACTTAATGTAGTGTTGTCTTATTGCATATCACAAAATTGACTTATATATAAAAAAAGAAAGGAAGAAAATCACATTGCAAGAATCAACGTTACCAGCCCATTATGCATCTAATGAAATATCCCCAATGATCCTACCAATAAAGCAATGGAGTAAAGTGTATGATATTAATACATGGAATATCAAGACCCATAGAAAACAAATTCTAGATTACCCAACGAGCCTTGGGTTTGAAACAGGCTAGCTCGCAGAGTTATAACTTAATGATGGTGTGCAACATCAAAATATATGGTGTTTTTCCATGGAATATTGGCAGAAATTATGGATTTGCAAGTCCAAACTAGCCGCTATACTGAAAAGACACCTCAAACGTCTCCAGCCAGTGAGCGAATGAGAGAAAATTCTTCTACAATTTGGAGGATGTGCGCAGGGGGACAAGCAAATGTCAACAACATAAATACACAATGAAACAACAATAAATATGCTGAAGATTTATAAGATCTGTCAAGATGTCAGACACATAAACATAGGATATGACTTCAATACACGCATGATTTAAATTTTCAAGCAAATGCATTAGGAAGGTGTAAAGTTGAAGTCTCCAACCTTTTCCAGCGTCCCTTTCCATTCAAATCAGTATCCTCTCTTCCTGCACCAGATGTAAGCATAGGATACACATAAAATAAGCTTACACAGATTACATTACACTAATATGAATAGCAATAATAACAAAATAGGGATAGGGAGCAGAAAATGCGGCTGCAACGACCGATGATAGCAAGTACAATGCTATGTAGGTAAACTGTCATCCATGATTAGTAAATAGGATTCATTTAGAGAAGAAGGTAGAAAAGGAGCTAATATTTGAACTTGCGACTTGCCTTCATTTACTAGGGACAACTACTTTGATCAAAATCTGGGAGAATATAACTGGCCACTTATTAAAATGTACAACTATTACTGCGAGTGATTGCCAATTATATCTCCCTAAAATTTAATGGAATAGCATAACTACTTGTAGATGAAGTTGTCATTTGATCATAAAATAATGTTTCTCATTCAATGTGACCTTAATGTGTGCCAAAAGGAAAGATACAATTAAATGTGATAGAGCAATGTGTGCCAGTTCGTATACAAAAGATAGTAATAAACAAAGAGAAATTGATAGCAAGACTGAAAGCAAAATCAATTAACCTTTGTAGTGCAATTCTCCCCTTTTAAATCCATATGCCATACTTAGTGTCATACTAATGCGATATCAATAATGTCAAATCACTTGAATGCCACAAGAAAATTAAACCAAGAGAGTAAAATTCTATTCCATTCGTTTAGTGGAATGAACATACACAGTTTCCTACATGAATTATCTTTTATATATGTGGAAGGATTTAATCCATGATTTTGTTGAACAATACAAGACACTAATTTCCTAGGGTGACATGGAAGTGGAGTTGAATGAGTTAAAAAAAAAGGAGATTCAAAATCAACTTCAGGATGTGGGGAAGCCCCTTAGCAGTATGAATATGAACAAGCTTTTATGCAACACTTTAATGGTGAAGGACAGCTAGGCCTTCTTGTGGTGATTGAAAATAACCCTAAATGACAACAACAATATAAGTGTTACAAACTTTGAGTAGTGGGTTGCAGTGCCAAGGGAGTCGTATGCTGCCAAGAACGCTCAATATACCAGGGAATAAAAATATTCTTTTGAAACTAATGCATGCAAGTCACAGTCTAATTTCAACGGCTCGTGCAGATGACAATTTCCCTTAAAGTCTAATTCACTCACAAGTCTGATTCTATGAAAAGAGAGGCATTCAAATGTCCATTTCCATGCCCCTACATTTGTGCACACCTGCATAAAACTACTCACACTGTGTGTTGTGCTTATTCAAGATTAGCTTCCACATGTTCATCAAGAATTTGTGTGTTTTAATATTTCAGGGATTGTATTGCATATAGAAATCAAAACGTGACCATTTCAACCCAAATATCCAAACAATTACAATATGTCCTAACATAGATGCAGCCAAGTTTAGCAATGCAAGTAGATATTTCATGGTGCGAATAGATATTTTATGATCCAAATAAGATACTTTGTGTATGCATTTAGTTCTCTTGTCATCGAATAGTTGCAGGAGCTATCACTCAAAATGGGTCAGGTAGAAATGAATTCAAAATGCAGAAGCATAGACAAAGCACGTTATTTTTTATTTTTTGGAAAGAATTCTTCAAAGAAATGAAATCTGAAGATGCATAAAATAGATTTATTGCAGAGGCTTTAAAATACTCGCAAATGTCATGCTAATACATAATTATAAGTAAATCAATGCATAACAAATGTAAAGAAAATCCATGCCTTCCTTCTAGCACCATAATGTGAGCACCAAAAATATGCAAAATAGCTCAAACTTCAAAACATATTAGCATGTTAGTTCAAACTATGAAAATACCATAGTGCTCCTATGAGATAATCTTTCATGTCTCACAATGTAAATAAAACAACTAACTAAGAACATAAAAGAGCATAATGGATACCTATCCCATAGTGGATTGGTGCTTCTATGGAAAGAATCCCTTTCCCAATCCTTTGCTAAGCTAAATGATGCAATGCCTTGAGATGGAGTGGATAGAAAAAATTATTTCTCAATTGAAGAGAGTGACTTTGCATGAGATTGTAGATGATTTGTTGAAGAATGATGCCTCTATTTAAAGATTCTCAAGTTGAAAGAATGCTAATGAGAAAGAAATGTGGGATAAAGATTTGGCCAATGAGATGAAGCCACTTGTCAACTTGTAATAAGTTGAGGAATGAGCACATTTTGGTGAATGTGCCAAAGAGGGGGAGATTCAAATTTGAATTTGATGACATGATGAGTTAAATGCTAAGCTTGACTTGTGCAAGAGAAATGTAAGAGCTTATTAATTTCTTTGTTGGATGTACATGCCAAATTGGGGGTAGATTCAAACTTGGAGAATATTCTCCCTTTATGCCAAGGTGAAAGTAAATAAAGATTTTGATAAATCAATTAAATGCATTTTCATGTGCAAGTGGAAAAATCTAGAGAATACAAGTGATTAGGATTAGCATTTAATCATGGTTTAGATTAATTAAGATGATGTTAGATGTTTTTGACCCATTTGACTTAGATTTAGGGATTTAAATCAAATCAAAGGGAGATGAAAGGTGATAAAGATTTAGTTAAATAAATATTTTATTTATTTAGCTAAGGGGAATAATGATAGGATCAAATTAAATAAAGTTAATTTATTTAATTTTAGATGGACGATCCTTAGAGATTAAATCAATTAAACTTTCTTTATTTAATTGATGGGCGAATATGAACTAATTAAGTCCATGATGTCAATTTTGCATGTCTACAATTTCAATAAGAAGGGGTGAAAGGAACAACTAGCAGCATATACAAATATCTGCATATAGCTATATGTAGAAATATAGTAAAATAATAAAAACTACATGGATACATATATAAGCAACCTCAAAGATAAACAGATACATATAGGGGTATATACATATGTATTTATCATTTTTATTCTTGTTGATGTATCCTTTGGTGAATGGACAATATTAAAAGTGTATTTGTATTCTTGTTCTTGTATATCATGATGTTTGGACAATATTAGAAGTTGAATGGTTATAGATCGATATTTATAAGTTATCTACCAATTTCTATTGGGATGTTGCAATACATTAATCTTTTATTTTTATTGTGAAATAGAGCTATCAATTAGTCAACTCAAATTGTAACTTTTTTTTCTCTGCAAAAAGTTCCTAGAACTATGTCTACAGAAACAGGTTTGAGGATGGGTCTCCAGAGCCCCCCAATATTGATTTGTTGACACATTCCATTGGTTCCATTGTGTAGTTTGGTTCTAATGGCATGAACCACCAACCTTTAGATCTTGATTCTGTAAGTATAAATTTCCCTTTTGCTATACCTATTGCAAATTTGGTGTTATTGTTTCAATTTTTCCTGGCTTTAAGGTGTATACACACATGGGTGATCCTAACAAGGAATATAGATGTGCAAGTAGATATGCATTGATATTTTCCAGCATATAAAAATATCCCTTTCATGTATATGTATATGTAAATGTATACATATGTAATACATATGTAATATATATATATATATATATATATATATATATATATATATATATATATATATATACGTGTATGTATGTATGTATGTATGTATGTATATGTATATGTGTATGTATATATATGTGTATATGTATATGTATATGTATGTATATGTATATGTGTATATATGTTATGTATATGTATATGTATATGTATATTTATGTATATGTGTATATATGTATATGTATATGTATATGTATATATATGTATATGTATCTGCATATATAAATCTTTATGTATGTATACGTATATATAAAGTTGAGAGAGATGTAAAGAAAACACTACAATATGATAGATTAGATATGAAGACAACATTTTTCCCCCAACTTTATTATTGTGTGTTGTCTTATGGAACTCCATGAAATTTCACGTGGGCATTTCATAATGTTCTTGGTCATGGGTTTTGCTAGAGTTCGTAAGCCTCCACTATGCAAAAAAATGGTGGGGAGGATACCAAGTGTGGGTTGTGTTCTTTTGGTTTTAATGCCATATATTTGTTATTGCATAGATACAGTCCTACACAAATCCTTATATACACTTGGCTTCCACAAACAAAAATTTTAACTAGTTGCATGCATCCAATATTGTATTGTTCTAAACATGGGATATAACAATAGTGAAATAGTGGAAATGGTTAACATAAAAATTTGTAAAATCCTCATGTATATATTTTTATATATTCCAATGTTCAAACTATGCTATAACTTTTGTGATCATCCATAGATACACATTTATATACACATGGATAGACATATATATTTTTTTATATGTTTATGTGTAATTACTACTTTAAATATATCTATGGTTATACACGTATATTCATATATGCTAATATGGTTGAGCTTGTATGTATACTCCTAGGCTATGTGAGAAAATTCAAGTTCCATAGCCCAATCAATTGCTGAGTTTACAAAGGCTAAAAAACAACAAAATAATTTGTACTATAGCCAACATAGAGAGGGAATTTGTGCAAAGTGCGATACAAAATACTTGCAACAAAGGTTAACTGTAACAAGCACACCTGCAGTTCTACCTACTAAAAATCTTCCCTTGCAGTTTCCATTGGCAATGGTAGATGTCACCCCTTATATACAATCTCAGAACAATCCCTCTGTTGCACCAGCACAACAACACCTCAAAGAAATATTCAATGATTGGTACCTTTCTACGGTAAAGCAGTTCTGGCATCGCATAGATGCACTTTTGAACCTTTCTTTTTTTCATATATGTAGAGAAAGATACATAGGGATGTACACACGTATGTTAGGGTCAGCAACATGTGTAAAATGCTATTCTAAAAAAGGAACCCACCACCTCAGCTCTTCAAATGGAATGGACTCAGGTCCACAACCATTGTTGCTAAAAAGGCTAACACAACTTGAAGAAATGCTTATTGCTAGGGTGGCTCCAATTTTACAAGTGTCCCATGCTAGATGAGGTTGATTTAAATACAATGGTCACATGATAATATTTCCTCAAGATATCTCGAGCATAACAAAGGGTGATCCCATAATACTGGTTTACAATTTTTAGCCAAGCTAGACACTGAACTAATTTTTTCTAAATAAATCTTCACTTTCGGGCACTTATAGCGGCTAAACTGTGAGGAATGTGAAGATGATGCAAACTAGTTATTTGTGACATTTTTTCTGTAGATTCTAAATATATGTTTTCAAAAAAAAATGAATCAGATTGTACTTTTTCCATCTTCGAAAACTAGTTTTTTTTTAGTAAATGCCATTTTTAAGGAGTGATGCTCATCATATAACACATAAATTTTTTTCCATAAAGTTTAAAATTATATTTTTTTCAAATTTAGATTTGTAACTATGATATCTAGTGCTTCCAATTGGTTTCATAGTGTTTTATTGAATATTAATTCCCTAATCAAGTTTTGAAGTCAAACCAATTACAATTCAGAAATAGGAGGACTGTATAACACAACTTTTATTGTATTTATCGAAATTGAATTTTATTTTTTTGTTGGATCAAGTACTTCAATATATGGTGCACTCATATTTTTCAAAAAAAATTCTTGACAATATTGTATTTTTCCACATGTGGCTCAGAACATAAATCTTGATTTTTGGGTGAAAAACCTACATTCACAAGAAATAAAAAATAAATATAAGAATTAAATTAAATTTATTTAAAATTATAATTTTTGGTAAGCTTAATAATTAATATATACTTACAAAAAGTAAAATTTAAATGAATTCATTTGATCCCCAAAAAGGTAAATCAAAAGTGATTTTTTATCAACATTTTGATAGGTGTAAAGGAGACTCCATTATAGGTATGGTTTAAAACTAGTGAGGTTCTATCCAAGGGGGTTTGATATAAGGTAGTTTGAACAATCGATATTCAATTGGAATGATTTAAATGGAGCCTTTTAAGGCTTAAATCGCTATGTTTTCTAAAAATATGTGATTTCAACAAAAATCAAAATCACCCAGAAATTGTAAACTAGCTTTGTGGGATCACACAAAATTTTTTTCTTGCCGATTGCAAGACCTTAAGGTTGTGATTGTACAATGAACCACCATTGAAGGTGGAAATTACAAATACTATGTTAATAAACATCATGTCATGGATGCATTTAAATACATAATTCAATATGAAAAATACTACAATGATGTTGAGATTGATGTTGAGGCTCTTAATATGTTACCTGATGTTGTTGGTGATGTCTCTAATCTCTTGAATACAATAGATTAAGTTTCTAATGAATAGATAATGTCATCAACCAACTCAACAAATGCTACTTAAGATAAAAATGGCTCTTCAAAATTTTCATCATTCATCCCTTCCTTTCCAAATGCTAGATGAGAGCTGCAAGCAATCAAACAGGTATTACAAATTGAAAAAAATAGAAAAATATATTGTGTTGGCTTGAAATTAGCTCTTCTCCTATTAATGAATACAAAACTTAAGGTTTATTTACAATGGCCTTTCCAACATTATTCTCCACTGGAGTAACACTTCCCCTTCAATTGAGGAATGTTCCAATTCACTTTCATAAGTATTCCCTCCACTTAATGACATATTTTGACCACAAATTTGGAAAACATGTAAGGTTTAGGTATTTCCTCTACAACATGATAATGAGACATCACAACCAACAAATTTACTTTTTCTTTGTTAGAGCGGATCTAGAAGAAAAAATCTCCAATTTGTTGTTTGCATTGTGTGAATGGATTCAAGCTACTCTTGATGGCTAGATAGCTGAGCAGTTGATGTGTTTTGGTGCATCATTGCATGAGATCCATTATTTTTGGAACTCTTGTTGGGCCCAGCTATCTACAATGATTGAACAACTTGGCATACTGATAGGGAGGTTGGATGAAACAATCACTATTTCATGCTCTGGGTCTTGCTTGGAAGACTCCTAGGGTGTGTTCACTCCACCACTTCAACCTATAGGACCTTCTAGAAATAGGTTTCCTTGTTCTTGCTATGCCAACCCAAAATATCAACACAAAATCCTTCTACCAAGTCAAATCTTGGTGCAAACTTGCAACTCTAACCTTAGCCCTTAATCCAACCTAAAGGCTACAAACCTCCAAATTAAAGAATTAAACTTTACAGGAGTGTGGAGGTGCTTCAAAGACTTCAATCCATCCTACTATGGTTCTTGAAGGTCCGCCTGATTCCATTTTTTTGTTACTTTCACCAAACCCTCATTAGGGTCTTAAAAAGGCTTCTAGCCCTAGGAGCCCCAATTAGGCCTCTTGCTTTGATAAAATAGTTTGATTCTCTAAATATTCCCAAAGAACCCCTAATATTTCTTTGACATTCCTAGTTCATGTGGACACCTCTCACATATTTTTGAGGTCTTGCATCTTAATTGCCTGTACAAAGCCTTAGCTTGAAAATGGGCAAATACTAGGGTTTCTTAAGCCATTTTTTGGTTGCCCTCAAATTTTCAAGTCTTTTACAGACCAAATGAGTTCGTGGAGTTTCCTCCTTATTACCAGACCTTGGCAAGACTCCCACCTACCTTCTCCAAAAGAAATTTAGTCAAGAATTTGTCACCCCTGCAAATTATGTGCTCTGCACTTAAGTCTTCATAGCCGGGCACTTCCTTAGGTCACCTAGGGAAAGACTTTCACAGTGGCTCCTATGCTTCCAAAAACCCTAAATCCTACCATATATACACACATGGAGTCTAGTCACTATTCCCAAAGGGCCGTACAATTTGTACAGTGGGAAAGTGAACTAATACTCCATTTTCTCAAAACTGTCTGGGTCAGACCAACAACAGTGTGAAAACAAACTATTTACAAATAGTGATTGAAATTGAATAAAGAAGACTAATAAATGGCACACAATGTTTGAGAAATCACTACACTACATCCTTCACAAAACACAGTGCCATGGTTAAACCATTAAAAGCTCACTTCAAAGCAAAAGTCAGAAAAATCACACAAAACACACTCTTTTTTTCAATTCACAAACTTCAAAATAATACAGAATGCTTCCAACCCCTCTCCAATGCTGAGGCATTCCTTAAATAGGGTTCCTCAATCAGTTATGCTCCCTTGGGCTCTTCTTGGCTGTATGAAGCTCTAATTGAGCATTATTTGAAAAATTGAAAAGTAATTCCTAAAAACCCAAAACCTTTTTTTGGACTAGATCCTAATGATGCCTCATCTATGGTAAACATGACCTTCATTAGAGATCAACTTCCAATCACAAATTCCACTAAGGCACAACCAAAATTGAACATGGAAAGATGACAAGTTGTCCTGAACAAATGCTAAAACATGACCTTCAAAATAATCTAAGGCAATCTATGGGTGCTCCTACACCTTTCTCCCCCCATTTGCACAAACACTAAGGAATGTGGGGAGAGATCAGAGATAAATCAATACCCTACTTCTTGAACTGGGCTTCATCCACCCATGTAGCCTTCGAGTCTAGTTTGTCCCTCCATTTGATGAGATGTTCCAAGTATTCCTTATACTAGGTAGACTTGTTCACCCTTGACTCCAGGATTCGCTCTACTTGTAGCTTATCTTGAGTAGGTAAGGCTATGTTTCTCACATCCTTGAAGATATCCCTGCTGTTATGATCCATGTCAGTGACTGTTCCCTTATATCTGATTAGATCAACTACATTGAACACTAGAGAGATGCCTAAATATGTAGGTAATTCCACCTTGTAGGCATTCTTCCCATATTTGGCTAATACCTTACATTATCCCACTCTTTCATCTGCAATTTGGTTTATATCCCCTTTTGCAACCTAGATTTGTTGAGGTGGACCATAACATAGTCTCCTACTACAAATTGTAGATCCTTTCTAGATTAATCCACCTTCTCTTTCAACTTTTGAGTAGCCTCGGTGACTGTCTTCTTCACCTGCTCCTGAATCTCCTTCATAGTTTGAGAGAAATCTTATGCATGTCCACTCCTATGCTCCATAGCTCCTAGATCCCTGAGCTCACACACACCTCTTGGGTGCATTCCATACACTATTTCAAAAGGACTCTTCCCTATAGTCCTGTTCACAGTGTCATTGTATGCATACTCAGCCTGTGATATGACCAAGTCCCATGTTTGTCCATACTCTTTGGTTAGGCATCTTAGAAGGTTACCTAACACCCTATTAACCACCTCTATTTTCCCATCATTCTAAGGATGGTAAGCTGATCCATAAGATAGGTTGGTACCTAATCTGCTCCATAGAGTCTTCCAAAAATGACTCATGAACTTCACATCCCTGTTCGATACAATGCTCAAAGGCAATCCATGGATCCTTACAATTTCCTTGAAGAAAAGGTGAGAAATGTAGCTAGCATCATGTGTGGTCTTGCAAGTGATAAAGTGACCCATCTTGCTAAATCTATCTACCACCACATAGACACTATCAAACCCTGTCTTAGTCTTAGGGAGTCCTACAACAAAATCCATGCTAACACACTCCCATGGTCTCTTGGGAATGGGTAAAGGTTGATACAAACCTGCATTACTAGCTGCCCCTTTGGCTTTCATACAAACTACACATTGCTCCACATACCTCCTGACATCCTTTGGCAACTTGGGCCAATAGTTGAACCTTTGCACTAGTTCCATTGTCTTGTTGATGCCAAAATGACCACTAAGACTACCATTGTGCTTCTCCTAGATGAGATTCTCTCTCATTGATCCTCTTGGAACACACAATTGATTTCCCTTGAATAAAAATCCACTTTGCAATGTATACCCTGAGTATTGACTATGAAAGTGATTCTCAAAGTCAGAACATACCTTGTATGCTTCCGAGAAGTCTTCATCTTCCCCATAGAGATCCTTGAAACTCTCTATTCCAATGCTCTTTACTTGTATCTCTTGCACTGTCAACAATCTTCTACTTAGTGCATCTGCTACCTTGTTCAACTCTCCCTTCTTGTGCTTGATGGTGAAAGTGAAAGCTTGAAGATACTCCATCCACTTCAAATGTCTATTGCTTAATTTATCTTGAGTGTTAATGTAGCTAAGTGCTTGATTGTCAGTAAACACTACAAACTCTTTAGGTAGGAGATAATGCCTCCACTTCCTAAGTGACAGTACTAGAGCATAGAGTTCTAGGTCATAAGTAGAATACTTTTTCTTAGCTTCATTAAGATTTTCACTAAAGAAAGCTATAGGCCTGCCTTCTTGGCTTAGCACTCCTCCTACTGCAATTCCACTAGCATCACATTCCACAGTAAACAACTTGTCAAAACTAGGTAATAAAAGAATAGGTTGAGTTGACACTTCTTGTTTTAGTTTCTCAAAACCTTTCTCAGCTTCTTGAGTCCACTTAAACTTAGTCTTTAAGCCACCTTTGATTGTATCTAGGACTGGTGCACATATGCCACTAAAGTTTCTTATAAACTTCCTATAAAACTGAGCCAATCCATGAAAACTTCTTACCTCTGTCCCAGTGGTTGGTGTAGGCTAGTTTAGGATAGCTTCCACCTTGCTTGGATCCATTTTCAATGATCCTTGGGATACTATGAACCCAAAATACACAAGCACTTGCTTGAAGAACTCACACTTTTCTAGGTTGATGGCTAACCTCTCCTCCTGCAACCTTTTAAGAACCATCTCAACATGCTTTGGATGTTCTTCTACTATCTTGCTAAAGATGAGAATATCATCTAGATATACCACCACAAATATACCTGTGAAATCCTTAAGCACTTCATTCATGAGCCTCATGAATGTGCTAGGTGAATTTGAGAGGCCAAATGGCATCACTCTCCACTCATACAACCCATCAGTTGTCTTAAAGGATGTCTTCCACTCATCTCCATCCTTGATTTTGATTTGGTGGTATCCACTTTTGAGATCCAAATTGGTGTAGTACTGAGCTCCTCCAAGACAATCCATCAAGTCCTCAATCCTAGGAATAGGAAACCTACACATGATTGTGATTCTATTTATAGCTCTAGAATCAGTGCATAACCTCCACTTACCACCTTTCTTGGATGCTAAAACCACTGGTACTGCACATGGGCTGATGCTCTTCCTAATTAATCCTTGATCCAACAACTCCTGCACTTGTCTAGCTACCTCTAGATTTTGATCCGGTGTAAGCTTGTAAGGTGCTTTGTTTGGAAATGAAGCTCCTGGTATGAAGTCAGTCTAATGGATAATGGCTTTCTTTAGAGGTAAGGTTGCTAGTGCACCATCACTCACTATGTCCTTATACTTCTCAAGCAACTTCTGGACTGCTCTAGGTATGATTTTTTTCTTTGCTTTGTCTTCTTCCTTGGGTTGCACCATAACCACATGTCCTTAACCTCCTTGATGTAGAGTGTTAAGGAATTCCTTGCCGCTGCTTAATAAGACAATAGGGATCTTTGACTATCCTTCTTCCTCATCTGACAGTGACTACAACTTGGATGTCTTTCTATCCTTTTTGAATGAGATAGTATTTTCCTTTCCATCATAGATGGCACCTCTGTCATACTGCCATGGTCTTCCCAATAGACGATGGCATGCATCCATGGGTAACACATCACAAATCAACTTATCCTTGTACCCTCCAATGGAGAACTCCACCGTTGTTTGCTCATTGACAAGAACACTCTATCCTTTGTTCAACCATGTCACCTTGTAGGGATTAGTGTGGGGTATTTTCTCTAATTTCAACTTCCTTACTACCTCCTCAGAGATGACGTTATCAGTTGAACCTGAATCCACAATAATCTTGCATAATTTCCCAAGTATTTTGCATCTTGCCCTGAATAAGGCTCTCCTTTGGTTTGGATCTTCTTTGACTGGTTGTCTGATTAGAACCCTACTAAACATCAGGTTCTCCCCCATTTCTGATTCTATGTGACTAACCTCTAGTGACTTGACACTCATGGTGTCCTCTTGTGCATATTCCACTCTCTTCTTAGTATTTGATGAAGATGCTTTCTCTGGTAACCTATAAGCTAGATGACCTACTTGACCACAATTGTAACACTTCATACTAGCAAAGTATGAGTTACTTCTTCCTGCTCCTCTTCCTCTATTTGAACCTCCTTGAGGTCCTCTACCTCTATTATACCCTCCTCTAGAAGGTATCTCACTTCCATGCTCTGTGAGTTTAGACTCTCCTTGGTTTCTTTGTTCAGTCCCTCTACCTTGGTAGCCACCTCTATGTCCTCTTTGATCTCTTCCTTTGCCTCTACTCTTAGAAGCCTGATCTTGCTTCCTCTTAACCCACTCTTCAATCTTTATAGCCAATTGATAGCATTGATGCACTGTCTTGGGACTAAGAAGAGTCATCTCCTCTTGAATGTTCCACTTCAAACTGTTAAGTTATCTAGCCACCTTAAGACTTTCATTCTTAGTAACATTAGACCTCATACAAATTTTTTGAAACTCCTTAGTATAAGAATTCACATCTTGGTCTCTTTGTCTCAAGCTCTGTCTTTTCTTGTGCAACTGAATTTCATAATCATCAGGCATGTATGCTTCTCACTTTGGCAACCATTCTCTTCTACGTAGAAATAGGCTTCTTAACTTCCTTTCTCCTCTTTGTCTGAATGAACTTCCACCATGTCAAGGCAGAACCTCTCAATCTTGATTTGGCCACCTTTACCTTATGTGCTTCAGTGACTCCATCACATTCAAAATGGTTTTCCATTCCCTCTATCCAATCCATGACCAGATCAGCTTCCATTTTCCCACTAAACAGTGGTATGCCTTCAAGTTCTTTTCCACTCAAAGCCTTCAATGCCTTCAAGAAAGGCTCTTCTTGCAAAACAAGGTCTGGTTCAGGGACCTTGTCTTCCTCTGCAACCTCTTCTTTCTTTGGTACCTTTCTGTCCAACTACACATTATTCATTACTTCCTCGAGTTGGGCTATTCTTTCCCTCAATAACCTATTGTCTTCATCTTGTTCTTTGAAATTCTTAGCCAATTCTACATTTGTCACCATGTCAATAGAACCAATAGACTTAACCTTTGGCATATATTATTTTATCCCAAATCTTTTGCTGCTCTAATACCAATCTCATAGGGAGGTTAGATGAAACAATCACTGTTTCATGCTCTGGGTCTTGCTTGGAGGACTCCTAGGGTGTGTTCACTCCACCACTTCAACCTATAAGACCTTCTAGCACTAGGATCCCTTGGCCTTGCTATTCCAACCCCAACTATCAACAAAAATTCCTTCTACCAAGTCAAATCTTGGTGCAAACTTGCAACTCTAACCTTAACCCTTAATCCACCCTAAAGGCTACAAACCTCCAAATTAAAGAATTAAACTTTGCAAGAGTGTGGATGTGCTTCAAATACTTCAATCCATCCTAATTTGGTTCTTGAAGGTCCACCTAATTCCATTTTTTGGTCGCTTTCACCAAACCCTCATTAGGGTCTTAAAAAGGCTTCTAGCCCTAGGAGGCCTAATTAGGCCTCCTGCTCCGATAAAACAATTTTATTCTCTAAATATTCCCAAAGAACCCCTAATATTTCTTTTACATTCCTGGTTCATGTGGACACCTCTCACAGATTTTTGAGGTCTTGGGTCTTAACTGCCCGTACAAAGCCTTAGCTTGAAAATGGGCAAATACTAGGGTTTCTTAAGCCATTTTCTGGTTGCCCTCAAACTATCAAGTCTTTTACCGACCAAATGAGTTGGTGGAGTTTCTCCTGATTACCAAACCTTGGAAAGACCCCCACCTTCCTTCTCCAAAAGAAATTTAGTCAAGAATTTATCACCCCTGCAAATTATGTGCTTTGCACTTAAGTCTTCCTAGCCGGGCACTTCCCTGGCTCGCCTAGGGCAAGACTTTCACAGTGGCTCCTGTGCTTCCACAAACCCTAAATCCTACCATATATACATACATGGAGTCTAGTCACTATTCCCAAAGGGTTGTAAAATTTGTATTGTGGGAAAGTGAACTAATACTCCATTTTCTCAAAACTGTCTGGGTCATACCAGCAACAATGTGAAGAAAAATATTTACAAACAGTGATTTAAATTGAATAAAGAGGACTAATAAATGGCACACAATGTTTAAGAAATCACTACACTACGTCCTACACAAAACATAGTGCCATGGTTAAACCATTAAAAGCTCACTTCAAAGCAAAAATCAAAAAAATCACTCAAAGCACACTCTTTTTTTCAATTCACAAACTTCAAAACAATACAAAATGCTTCCAACCCCTCTCCAATGCCGAGGCATTCCTTAAATAGGGTTCCTCAATCAATTATGCTACCTTGGGATCTTCTTGGCCGTATGAAGCTTTAATTGAGCATTATTTTCAAAATTGAAAAGTAATTCCTAAAAACCTAAAACCTTATTTTGGACTAGATCCTAATGATACCTCATCTATGGTCAACATGACCTTCATTAGAGATCAACACCCAATCACAAATGCCACTAAGGCACAACCAAAAATTAACATGGAAAGATGACAAGTTGGCCTGAACAAATGCAAAAGATGACCTTCAAAACAATCTAAGGCAATCTATGGGTGCTCCTGCACCACATACCTACCCTTTTTTTCACTTTGAGCTAGATGTAGACACAAAATGGGATCATCTGCAAAAAAATTTCTCTTGTGTGGCTCATTTGGAAATGGAGCCTTCTACAAAGGCACTAATAGATAGTGTTGTTCATAATCCACATATACCATATTTATATCTTCATCATAGATTCTCAATTTTCTATGAAGAGGTGATTGAAAATCTTTTGCATGCAAAATATTATTGGTATATATATGAATGGAAGCATTGTGGCTCTACACATGTGCATGGTTTTTAATGCCTTCTAGAAGCCCTCAACATGTACACTCTTGATTGGTCCAATCACCATTATGTTACTGTGGCAAGGCATTTTTTTGATAGATATGTTTCAACTTGGAATCCTTGTTGCCATGCACAAAGATTGCTTAGAATGTATCATTGTTCTAAAGAAAATATGTACTTTCTTTCCACAAGCCAAATTATTTCTAGTGATTCAGTCATAGATTATGAAGAGTTGCTAAATATAGTTCAAAGGCACACAAAATGCTCTGAATATAAATTTTTAAGGAAAAAAGGAGAGAAATTACAATGTCAGTATAGAGTACCTTGGCAACAACTTACCTCTACATTGACATTTGATGTTAAGTCTAACAATCCTACAAGCCAGCAAGAAATGACGATTGCCTAAATATTCATAGCCAACCCATGCTTACAATCTAGCGTGCCAATGTTGACTGCCAACCAGTTGTTTCTAGGAAATTTTTTTTAATTTTATTTCTAAATATGCAACTAAATCTTAGAAGAAATCAAAAAATTATATTGATATGTTGAAAAAACTTGCAAATAGAAATATAGTTGAGGATAGAGCACTACTTGCATATCAAAAATTCATAATGAATATTCTTGTGGAGCATGAAATATCTACACAGGAGATGTTCCATATGTTACAAAAATTTCATCTTCTCACTTCAAGTCAACAATATCTTCATTTGAATGTTGGAAAAAAAGCATGGTTCCATATAAATAAATATGATGTTGATGAAGACCTACCAAAAAATCATATTCACTGCTATATGCAAAGGCCTCCAGAGCTAGGTGGTGTATCCCTAATTGGAGTGGTCCACTTATATACACATTTAGATCAGCACAAAAAGGCCAAATGGAAACCGAGACACGAGCTTGCAATTGTCCTTGTGTACTCATTGTTCAAGACTATTCCCATTGAAGATAAATAAATATTTGAGACATTTTGTTGGACTGAACTTATGTTATACAAACCTTTTTGAAACATATAGACAAATATAGGTCTTGCCAAATAAGAGATAATACAGAATTGGATTTTTTTAAAATAGCTGGTTATCATTCTTGGCATGTGAATACACTTCCAATTTCATCCATGATTGAAGAAGAACATGGTAGTGATACTGATGATTTGAACCATCGACCTTCTATGGAGGAAAATGAATGGGAATTTTTCTCTCAGCTTGGTGCTACTACTAACTTTAGTATAAATCAGCTCCAACTATTGGGTAGGCAGGACTTTGATATGAACCATTCATAGAATACAAACTATGTGCCTGAACAACTTCATAATATTTCTTTCCAATCCATCCCATCATCCAAGGCATCTGGCATGAGCCAGCTATGGTACATTTTTTTCCTGTAAATACTATCAAACATTTTCTTTTCCTTAGTCTTTATGTCTTTGACTTCTTTTGTTTTTTGGCTTTTGAGATGTTTGGGTTTATGTAAGACTGGTTGGAAAGATGGGAAATGCGCCATGTGGTGGATACACGACCTTATTTTATCATTTTCCTTTCGGAGGTGGGCCCGGGACACACGTTAGCTTGGTGAAAGTTTTCTCTGAAACATTTTTCAGAAAGCATAAGATCTTTGCCCGCATGATATGCCATCTCTTCGCTACAAGAGGGTCACACCTCTTATGAGGCACTACCTTATGGGAGTCTATCAGAGCTTTCTAGCCTTTCTTTCCTTGGTTTTTGTGATGGAAGTTTTGAGTCGGTGCCTTTGAGTGATGTGATTGGTCAATGGGCCTCTTTTTCCAAATTGTTCTTAGGATTTGATCATTTATGGGCCTTTATCTTTGGTAAATATATAGAGTAAATCGATGTAGTAGTTGAGAATTGATGAGAAAAGATTTTTGTGGCCTAACCCAGGGATATATGATTAGATTGCAGGCTATCAGGTATAAATATCTAGCAGAAATTACTTTTTTATTGAGGCCATGGGTATGTGTAGGATCTTCATGGAAAAAATATGTCCTTAAGTGGCAAAAAATTCATAAAAATCAAAGTTAGGTAACTTGACGTAAAAAATTGAATAAGTTATCTATATTATTTCAAAAATATGTAAGAATAGAATCTATAGAAAATTGAATGTAGTTTCTAAACTAATAGGTTTATTTAAGAAAAAAAATCTATTTGGTGAAAATTTGAAATTTCAATGGAGTAGTACTTAAATTTCAAGGAAAAAATAAGAAGTAGGTGTCTGTCTAACCATCCTAACCACAATAAAATGATAATTATTTCTTATAAGATTTTAAATATAAGTAGAGGACTCATGTCCCGATGTGATGCATATTTTTTTTTGTAATTTTTTCCAAGTAAAAAATTAATTATGATTTTTATTACAAATTTTAGAAAATATAAAAACTTGTATGTCTGACCACCTTAACTTGGTCAAAACTTCATGAAATTCATTTTTTTTAATCCTATAGTATGTGAAGCATAGAATGTGATGCATGTTTTAGATTCAAAAATGTGATATTCTTTGAAAGCTATAGATCTTTTTCAATTAGCCTATCAATCAAGACTTTAGTCATAATTCAAATAGAAAATGATTAATATTTATTTATTAAATTCAAAGTAAAGCATAATTTATATTGATGGGAAGCTTAGAATCTCCTTTAAAAACCCTTTTCATTTCATCAATTTTGGGTTAAAAAATGTTGCTAGCCACATACCCTATACATACCCATCATATAGCCACTTTTTGGCCCATCATGATCATGCACATACACTCGTGTTTTCTTCTTTTGGTGGCTATATTGGGAGGGCAATGACATAATTTGGGGTCAAATTCCAAGTTATATTTTCTTTGTTAAGAGCAGTTTCTTTAGTTTTCTTAAGGTTTTAGAATTAATTTTAGAAGCAATTTGTAGAACTACTTTACTTTGGCATGTTATATATATCTATTAAGGTTTAAACTATTGTTGTTTTGGCATTTGACCTCTGTTTCAAAGTTCATTTGATATTTAATAGCACAAACTATTCAAGAGAAATTGTTAAGAATGTGCATGTATTTCCTTTTTCAAGCTTTCTTTCATTATATTATCATCTTGAATGAAACAACATTTCTTGCAAGCTAGATATGGATAGTTTAAGTAGCAGATTTCTATGCTATATGCTTGTATGGTTGAATAGTAGCTTAAGAAAACTAGACTATGTCAGTGGACTTATTTTTTTTTAGAAAGTTGTTATTTTTTTGTGCTATGTTATATTAGGAGGAAGATTTCATATGATTTCTGAGATATTATTCTTGAACCATATATTTTTGGGACTAGGAATGCTAGGTCTCTTTTGTTCAATTAGGCTAACCTTTCACCTAATGAAAAGAGATAGATCCCACACCCAAAATCTAGGTGGTTAACTCAAATTATGCAATGTATGATGTTACTATTAAGACTAAATGGAATGATATAAATGAAACAAAGGTATGAAATTGATCGAATATGAATGCAAAACCTAAGAAATAAGTGATGTTTGAAAATACATTGTGTAATGCATAAACACCAAGAAATGAATGCAAAACTGAACATAAATGAACCGAACTAAAAGTATGCACCTAGAATGTAGATGAAGACTAGAAATGACATTTGAAATGTTGTTGATGTGAATTTTCAAGCCTGGTGGGACTCATTTTCCATTTTGGGTGAATTAATCCTAGTTCTTCCAAACTATGTTGGAACCCGTTTTTGACAAAACGGTATCTAAAAATGTAGAAAACTAAACATTAACCTTGGAGTGGGAGTCATTCACCAACCATGGTGAATTATTCCACTTTTGAATCTCTAAGTTTTTAAAAGTGGAATCTGGAACTTCCGATCTGCACTTTGACTTCCTTGAGGTGTCTGACTCTGATTTATGGGTCTGAAAATGAGTTTTTGTTGATATTTTGACTTGTTGAATGAGGGGAAGACTTTAGAAACCTTGCAAGTTGATCTCAAATGATTTCCAAGCTTCCAAGAGTTCCAAATCTACAAACACACAAGGTGAGAGAGAGAAATGTTGAATGTTAGGGCATGGGGGTTTGCCTTGGTCAAACCCATTTTAGGTAATTAAACCAAAATGATGAAAGAATGGAATGAAACATGAAATAATGGAGTTTATTACCTTACCATGATGTTTGATCTAGAATTTTTGCACCAATGGAGGAAGATTCGGCCCTTGAATGTCTTAGGAAGCTAACTTGATGATTTGCAATGTGAAAGCCCTAGCTTGCTTGACTTGAGATGGAAGAATGATGGATGGATAATGAAGAATGAACGTGTGAGAGATGGGGGGATGTAAAATGAGGAGAAAAAAACTTATTTATACACTCTTGTTCCTTATTAATTGATTGATACCTCATCACAGGAAAACATCAAGTAACTTTGAATAAAAGACCAAAAATAAATTTGAAATATTTTGAATTTGGAGCCAAGGGGTACACATTTTCCACCCATGGTGAATAGGTCCCACACCAAACTTGAAATGGGTGTTAGGAATTATCTTGTATTTAATGTTATTTGTCAAGATTATATTCAAAAATATACTAAATTAAGCCTTATAAGGGCATAAAGGGGTCAAATAAAGCATAAGAAATCTATAAATAGTGAAGTTGTGCCTAGAGAAGCATGAAATGTTGTTAGAAAGCTTTACAACACTTCAAAATATGACTTGATTAGTGATGAAAAGGGAATATTTAGATGAATTATAATGAGAAGAGTCTGGAAAAGTTTAGAAATGTGTTAAAACACTTCACAACACCTTCACAAGACATCAATAAATGCATATTATTCAGTTTGCAACGGTCCAAGACCTAGTGTGGATGCATAAAATTCCTCACCACACCTGAATCAAGGCCTCATTATGTCCCATTTATCATGAATTATTCCCATTTCAAAAAAGAGACCCTTTTTTCTACAGCACATGTAGCCCCCACTTTAGTGAGAGGGTGAACTTGCTTCAAACTCATAGGAAAGTAGACATTCAAGAGAGATCCAAGTGTACAAATACAAATGATAGAGAATGACAAAAATGAAGAAGCCAACCAAGATCCTAAGTCAAACAATCAAGATACATAATCATGCAATGGGAAGAATGAGAAAGATGAAAATGAATAGGTGGATCAAGCTTTGATCGTTTGTCCAGCTAGTTGTGGATCAAATCTAGGTTGTTTTTTTCTAAAAATAAAATGCATTCTTAGTATAGGGTGAAAAACCTCTTGGATTTCCATTGGGTGAGAAGTCCATAACATACTAACTCTAGGGCCATGGAACTTTTGATTGTCTACGGGGTGAGAAATCCCAAAGGTGAGAAATATACTCTAGTTGGTATGCACTCAAACACATAGGTGGCTATGGGGAAAGTCGTGCTACTGAATGGGCATCCCACTAAACCATATCAAAGTTATACCTCTTGATAACTTTAATAAGGAACCATAAAGAAGATAATGTTGTTTCAAGGTCTGTGAAGTAAGCAAAACTTTGTATGCTTGACACTCATAGACATTGTTAATTCAAAATAGTGTAAGGATTGTTGAAAGGGAATTTGTTTAATTCGTACAAGGTCTCATCCTAGGGAATATTATTCTTAATGTCTCCAAGAGAGGATAAGTAAAAATAAGTATCACACTCTTGGATGGAATCAAGCCTAATGACTCCACCAAGAAAAGGACACATCACAAGAAGAAATAAATCACACAATGTGTAGACATGTAAAATTAACATTATACATCTGCTCATTAAATTAATCAAACTCATCCATTCATCAGGTAAATCAGGTCTTTAGTCCTAAGGTTAATCATTTAAATAAATCAAAGGTTCACATCATCCTTTAATTAAATAAATCAAACTTTATTTAATTAAAATCTCAAAGGTCATTTGCCATCCTTTTCTGATTTAAATAAATCAAATATTCAAGTCAAAAAGGTCAAACTCACATAAGCACCATTAAGCTAATCTAATCCTGATTAAACTAACCTAACTACCCATCACATCCTCTAGATAATGCCACTTGCACAAATTAATCAATATATTGATTTATTAAATTCCTTATTTTCTTTCAACATGACATTTATGGGGAATATTCCCTCAAGTTTGAATTCAAAATCAAGTGGGCATGTACATCCAACAAAGCAATTAATAAGCTCTTACATGTCTTGTCTCTCAAATTCAAATTTGAAAATTTCCCCTCTTGGGCACATTTCCCAAATCTTGCACATGTATCAACCACTCACAAGTTGACAAGTGGCCTCTTCCTATTGACCAAATCTTTAGTCCCACATCCTCCATGTTTAGCAATCTTAGCATTTGAAAATATATAAATGAAGGCTTCATTCTTCAAGAAAATCCTCCATAATCACTCATGTAAAGTCACTCTCTTCAGGAGAACTGATTTTTCTCATCATCACTCCACCATCTTCATAGCATTTTCATCATGGAGCTTATTTATCAAGGATTGGGAAAGGGCTATTTTCAACAATAGCACCAATCCACTATGAGATAAAATGTTGATTATGTTTTTATATGCTTGTAATTTAGTGGTCTTTATTCTACTTAGTTTGCATATCTTAGCATAGTCAAGTATTTCATAGGAATCTTAGATTAGATTATTTTGAATGAACTAATAGCTAATTGTGGTCTTTTGTTTGAAGTAAGGCTGATTTAAGGTTCACATATTGGTGCTAGGAGGGCTTTAGAGCATGTGATTATCAGACAATTGCCTTCGAGTCTTGTTTAATTTCATATGATTTATATTGTTGCATCCTGACTTTTGAGATTAGTATCTATTGCTTCAAAAGCCATGTATTTCAACTGTAATAGGTTGTTTTAGAGTTTCTGAGGTATGCTCTATGCATGAACAATCATGTGCTTAACCTACCCAACGCATTGGTTTGTATTTATGAGCAATGCAATGTTTCCAAAATAGAATAGATATGTTGTCTAATTTGCAAAAAAAATTACACCTAGAACTTTTGGTTGTGAGCTTTATAGGGATTGAAATTTGTCTCATGCTCATCCTTTCCACATCGATGGCATTGTCTTTGTGATGTAAAATCCTTTGTGTAATGTGATTTTCATCCAAGTCATTGTTTGTTGGAACTATATCCATAGTCATAGCTTCTGAAGCTGATTTGTTTGTTAAAAACAGTAAAAAAAAAACCACACCATTCACTCAATTCCAATCCTAGGTCTGTGTGTTATCTCACAAACATTGTTCCTTAGGGGCCGTGATTTAATGCTGACTCTTAGCCTTTATAACATAAAATAAAAAATCGGAGGTACCCTTTGAATTCTACCATTCAATACATTTTGCATATTTTACTGTGTCTAGTAAAAATATAATGCATAGGATCTGTAAAGAATTCACTGCAATCATTTATTTATGTGAGTTAATGTCTCTTTTAGACTTTCTGACAAACACTCGAGCAAATACATATGATAGGGGTAAACGCGAATTCAACAACCCATGATCAGCATCCTCCTAGCTTGCATATTAATGTTCGCTCTGTAGCTTGTAGGTATTCACGGTGCAGGACAGTTTTGATCATTTTAAAATTATATGGTGCATAGGTATGCTTCCAATCTCTAGGTTAATGGCTAATGGTGCAAAATAGAGCTTATCAAATCTATTGCTAGACTAGTCTGGTTGAGCCTGAAAGGTGCATTTATTAATTTTAAAACTGTTGTTTAAGACTCACTATGCAGTACGTTTTTTTAATTTTAAAGTCTTGAAATTCAAACAAAGCAAAACCTGCAATTTGATTATGCCTCATAGCTGACCTACCCTCTTGAAATACTATCGTCATTTTTTACCAGACCTTTCTTTCTTCCAAATCACACCTCATGTTCAAAAGGATAGAATGCGCACCAAGAGAGATGACAGTAACAATAAATAATATAAAATGGTGGTGTGCTAGGTAGGAGATCTAATCTCATATCCAATATCAACCTGCGTAAGGGAGAGGTGTAGGTATTTGGTGTTGCGTGAGAGATCATGGGAACTAAAAAAAAAATTCTTCAAAAGCCTCTCAAATGCATTTCATTTAGATAATCTGTGACAGGTGATTGGATGTTGTATTTAATCACTCTCTAGCTATCCGCCTTTAGTGAACATCAACTTGGAGGTGAGTTTCACCTTTTGATCAAAATCAATTAATGCACTTGAAGAATTGAATCTGCCTATTTTAAATTTCTGTGAAATAATCAATGCATTCTAACTTATTTGTTGGCTGGTTTTTTCTAGGTTATTGAATATAGTCATGTGAATCCAACAAATACTAGCAGTAAAATCATCCGAAATAGAGCAAAATCTTGAATACCGTACAAACATCAATGTCACTATAGATTGTCGTTGGATTTTCATTGCTTAAAATCTCTTCATTAAAAAATTTAGTGTGAGGAAAAGCATCGATGTTTTGATTAGCTAGAAGAAATGTTCTTAAATTTGCAGAAGTTGATTGTTGGATGAATGTTTAAATGGTAGTTAAGTTGTGCAAATTTCAATAGGTTTCCACAAGAAGTACAGAGTAGACTATTTTGTGCTTGTAGATTACTTTCAATGCTTTCATTTGCTTGAAATAATCACATTGACAGTTTTTCACTTGTATCTCACATTTACTTTCTTGAGGGTAGGTGAAGATGAGATGACATTGATAAAGTAGAATCATAGCTGACCTTTATATCTAGAAACCACTCATTTATATTTTGCAGGTATCCTCATTAATTGATGTTGCTCATTTACGACTTTTTATGGGCTAAGTAAAAAGGATTAGAAATTTTATTATTGTAAATATTTATCTATTTACAAAATAGGACTGTAATCAATAATTCATTGCATTAGTCCTCTTTTAGTTAAAAAATCATTCTATTATTTAAAGTTAATGCCTAAAATTATTTTAATTGCATAACTTGATTTTCTTTCTTAATAGGAAAGTGAAAAAGGAAAGCGAAAAAGGTACAAGGAAAACAACGAAAGCAAAGAAGGAAGATGAAGGACAAAGAAAGAAAACGAAAGGAGAAGGAGCTTGAGGATGTTATTTTGAAAGATCAAAGGTTTTTTAAACACTTTAAGTGTTTTTTTTCAACACTTCTTCAAGAAATCGTTATCTTTTCATTTTTAGGACACTAATTTTCATTTGGGTTTAAAAATAATGCTTCAATTTTTCATTGCAAAAGGTTAAATTGAAACTTAGACACCTACTAGATTTCAATTTGAGGTAAAATTGGACAAGCAACTTCACACTTGATATTGGTCTTTTAAAACAAATCAAATCATTGCTTTGAAGGATAAAATGAATGTGTGCCTTTATTGTTTTGTAATTATTTACACAAAGTAATATCATCAAAAGATGTATGCGCTTCTCTCGTGCCTCACGGTGATCATGAGAATCAAAAGGATTTTGGTGACATTAAGTTGCGTTAATAATTTCCCATACACACTTCGATTTGGGTTTAAAATTTGAACATATTGTGCGAGTGTGAGTAGAGCATCATCACATATATTCTCTTTCTTTGAGTCGTCAAAGATTGATCGAGTTACGAATTTTGTCTTTACTCGCTTTTGTTTATCCTAGATGACCTTCCTTGGGGAAAAAGTACTCACCCAAGGGAATGACTCAACCGGTAACACTCTAAAGCCAAGAGTATTTCCAACCGGGATATAAATGTGTGGATATTGGAAGAAACGTCAATATCACATGATTGATTCTAATGAGATGGATACGAAATGGGACTCTCGTAGTATGGGTCAATCTCCACAAATGGAAAGTCTGAAATAGAACCCCTATTTGTAGTGGCCTATTAATCCATTGAGTTAGTTTATCGAAGTGGTGCATTGGAATTTAGATTCCAAGAAGTTACTTGCCATGTCCGATCTTGGTTGAAATATAGAGGTTAAGACTTCATTCTTAAAATACCTTTATATTTTTTCCTTGGTTGCTTGTAAAATCATCTCTTCTACGAAGGGCATGAGGTAAGCCCACTAAGACAAACATACCAATTGAGCTAGGATGTCATATTGCTTGTGGTTTAAAACACAGTGCTTTTGATCGAAAACATCGAAACCAACATTCAACGAGTAATCAAAATTGCAAACCCTTTAGGAGAGGAAAATATCCTTGAACAAATTCACATGTTATTGCTTTCCCTTGGGATTCGTATCCTTAGAGGCTTCTAAACCTTTGGATTTCATCTCAATTTTCTCCTACAAAGGTCAACTTTAGGTAACCTTTGCCTTGATTTCCTCGATTTTCGCATAATGCACTTTGTGGGATGAAAGAGAATTAGGACATTGGAAATTCAGTTGAAAACTTAATCAAGAGTTTGTTTGTGGTAAAGAGAATCCATTAAGCAAATATTAAATCAATCGAACCCCACATATTTGCTTGGTATCTTTTGGTTGTATGGTTTTCATGCAAACATTGATCTTTTGATTTTGAATTACTTTTAGAGAAAGGAAAGTTCTTCACTATCTTGGTCTAGTAAACAAGTCCTTCCTAGGTACATTTAGGATCAAATCAAACACTTCATCCAAATTCCAAACATCTATCAAAAACCCATCCCATCAAACAACTTTAGAGCTTTGAAAACATCATTGTAGACTTGGGTAAATCATCAAAATTAAAATCACCTTGTTTAGTTAGGTGTATGGGAATGCATCCTTTCTTATACATTTAATTTAATTAGAAATCCTTTGAACAAGTTCATCCTAAGATCACATCCAATATCTTAGGGTTTACAAGTTCATTATCCAATCAAACCAATCAAAATCAAACCCTAAGTCTTGCATTGATCCAAAGTCCCTAAATGTTCAACACTCATATCATTTTATACCTTTCTTCCTTCATCTCGTCATTGGTTCTAAGAACCTTAGAGGTCATTTTTGCAACAAGGTCAAAACACAAGAGAAACATGGAATATAAACTTGATCCATACATCATGAGTAATCCAAGTCAACTAAGCTATCAAGGCCTTATAATGTCGATTGATTATCAACAGTCACATCTATACAATCCATACATGGGATCATTACCTTCTGCAAATGTAAATGGCACAACAAGTGTGGGTATGCCCAAATCAAATATTGGAACACATTTCCTGATGGTAGATCTAAATCCAAATCTACAAGTCTATCAACCGAACAATCAAAGCATGAGCCTTCAAAAGAACGTCATCCCACCAAATCCCTACATGCCAAACGAGAATGTAGCAAGTACAAGTTTTTGAAACATGAATCTGAAAAACTTTGGGATAGATACATTTGCAAATCATATGAATATTCCAAACATCAACAATGGTCAATTTCAACCTTCATGCCAAATTTGAACATCATCCCAAATTAGAACATTTTCCAAAATCACTTTGTCCACAATCCCATTCAAAAACCACAAGTATGCAACCCAAATCTTCTTGAACAAAAACCAAATCAACTATATCAAGGGAGTCACGATCAAGATCAGGATCAAATTTGGTGAGATCAAATTGCTACACTTACCAGGATAGTTGAGTCATTGCACCAAGAGACATCTCCATCACTATTACCCATATCAACATCATTGCTTGGTTTAGGGCTGCCCCCTTTACCTAGCACCAATCACTCCATCCAAATCAATCCACCTAACATCAATCAAGCCATCACATCAAAACCTTTGAATATACCATCAACATTGCACCAATAGATGGTATCTAATCAAATGACAACATCAATCCTGACAAATCAAAATATGGTCTCCCAAGGATCTATCACCTCAGTCATCTCGACCATTCCTATCATGTTGATCACTCCAACCACCCCTATCACACCCATCATATCTCAACCCATCACTACCATGATCACTCCAAGCATATCTCAACAACTTGGTACTACATCCAACACAATTCCAAATACACCACCACTTCCACCAAAACCAAGTGCAATAAGTCAATACTGTAACATCGCACTAAAAGCACATCAAGCCTACCAACAAGTGCTTCAACAATATCAAGCTACCCAAGCCACTCAAGCTACTCAAGCTTCCCAAGCCTCTCAAGCTTCCCAGCAAACAGAAGCACAAACACAAAAAATTCCAACTGTTGAGAACAAGGATCAAGATCAATCCATCATTGAGCACCTTGAAGTTGTGTCTACTCCATCCAATGATCAAATCAACATATGTCAAAAGTCACTTTTCAATCATGATCAAAATCCACCAACAATACCCAAAAATGATCCAATTCAAGAAATATCAACATCACTTGACTCTATGGTTGAGGACATGGGAAATCCCTCCACCACAATTGTTGAAAACAATGATCAAGATCTCTCCATCGATGAGCACCTTGAAGATGTTTCCACCCCACTCGATGATCAACGCACCATACATCAAGAGCCAATTTTTAGTGATCTATTTCAAGGAGTGTTAGGATTATTTGATCCTATTGACATAATGCACGATCCCTTGACCAATGAACATGTCGAAAATGTCTCTAAATTTCCTTATGAGTTAGAGGACATATCTCAAGAATTTACCCCAAAGCATGATCAACATCTTTCACCAAAGTCTAGCAGTGGTCCTTTCCAAGACATGTTCACCCCCTTTGACCTCATGGTTACATATACTGAAAGAACCTTGAACTCGACACTTGAGGATATGGAACCACTTACCATGTCTAATGATGACATCCAAGAACCCTTTGTAAGAAATCCATCCTTTGAAACTAGCCCATGTCAAGAACTTGATCCAAATCAAGTCGAAAGCAACTCTGAAATCATTCAAGATCAAGAATTTGTATCTTCAAGATACTACAATAATCTAATAGACACTCTCCTATCTATGCAAGATGATCATATCCATGTAGCACATACTCCTCCATCTACCCATAAGATGCTTTCTGCGGTTGGACATGCAGATGATCTTCTTTCAGAACAAGATTCCTTTACTCCTGACATTATTACACAAAAAGAGCAGGTTATCAATTCCTATGGTGAAACATAGTTGACAACAACAATAGTATCAGATATATCCCAAATTCAGACTAGGGACATCATGAATTAAAATATTTAGTATTATCCACTCAAGGAAACAAGTCAGATAGAACAATATATTCCGAAGTCAACACAGCTTCCAATCAAAAATTACATCATCTACAGTGGTCATTTTTCAGAGCATGTTTACTGAACAAGACATCTCAAAACAAGCAAAATCAAGGAACGAAGTTGCTACTACCACTATACTGGGGGCAACTTTATCTAATGCAAATGTCAACATAGGGAGCATGAAGAGTCCTTATGGTGAAACCAATGCCAATACTACAACTAGCCACATTATGAATCTTCATCCACCCATCACCGCATCCATGAATTGGGACCAATGTCAAAAGAAAGAATTGAAGCAAAGTATGAAGAACGTTATCAAAGAAAAAGACATTGGAAAGCATAATGGACAAATCAAATACAAATGGATACCAAAGAATACAAAGAAAGATTATCCCTATCAAACCCCATCAATCAAAGAAACTATGGGGAAAAATAATAAAGGGAAAAGTATCCATCAAGGATGTCCACAAAACAAAAAGTAGGATTTTCAAGTGACGTACAAAGTGTATCAAGCAGTTGGTCTTAATTCCACGCACACTTTCGTATTCACCCATCATTGCTCATCTTCCCAAATTTGGAGAGTCAAAGATTCCAAGCTATCAACCAATTCATCTTTTATGATCCCTACACACACTCCACCCACGCCTCCATGCATAATATCATGTTCTCACATTGACCATGTATTGGCAACAACCCTTCATCATAAGGATTCTGAAGGCACTCTATCGTGATGTGCGCACAAAGACATAGCTAACTCCTGTATCAATAAAGCAGATCAAGAATCCCAAAAGTTGCATTCAAGTGCATGTATCTTAGCAAAGCAACTTCTTCAAGTAAGATATCGATGGCACATCATGACAGGGGAATCTACATCAACAACACCTTGTGATTCAACATGAGCATAAATCTTTCAAAAAAACCAAAAAAATAAAAAAATATGAAAATCCAAAAAAATGAGATTTTTTTTTAAATAGTAAAGATAAAAAATCATCCTCTAGTGAAAACAACTATGGTGGTGCTTTGGACAAGACCATGATGAAAACCTGGCAAACATGTGTCATGTGTAGAATCGAGCATCTACGTGCGCCAGTTCAGATGAAAGCATCTTATTCCATCCGTAATAAATCTAGCATTCCATCTGTCTCAGCCATAATAAGTCCATTTCATCCATGAACCATTTATCCAATCCATTTTCATCCATTTTCATCTATCATCCAAGTTATCTTGATCTTGATGAAATTTTGGTGCACACTTTACACATGCTTATGGTAAACATCTTGACATGGGTCATTTTCATTGATCCTATCCTATGCAGCATTATCTGAGCCATGAAGCATTATCCAATGAGAATTTTTTATCCAAACACCTTATCTTATCACAAGATAATCCCTGGCATCCTTTGCATGCTTTCCATATATCCATCCATCCATACACTTATCCAAGCATCCACACATCGCATACCATACATTGCTAGACACTGGGGTCATATATTTACATCTTGCTTCGAGAATAAATCTTGATCTATATCCTCCAACTTATGAGGTGATCCGAACATTGGAAAACATGAAATCAAATTGGTCAAAACATTTGTGATCCAAATTCCAAGTCACTAACCCATGACACATTTTGATGAGAAGACATTCCTTATCAGTCTTCATCTTTCATCGAACATCGATCCAAACAAATCGATATCAGTGGTATCTAATTTGCACATCAAACGTCAAATTAAATCATTCAAACATCTTTTGCTCCAAACCAAGCTTCAACAATCCTGATCAATCAAATCCAATCAATCCATAATCTTGGGATATTCTTCTCAATCATTGTGTTGCTTAACACTATCCTTGCATTGTTGTGTATCCTCAACAATGTTATCATGATCAATCCTAATCAGTCAATCCTTGCATTGTTGTACATCCTCAACAATGTTATCATCATCAATCCTGATCAATCAATCCTTGCATTGTTGTGCATCGTCAACAATGTTATCATCATCAATCCTGATCAACCAAATCCTTGCATTGTTGTGTATACTCAACAATGTTATCATCATCATCAATCCATCAATTCGACCAGTCAACCTTAGCTTGGTTTTCAACAAAATCCCAAACAGAGCACTAATATCACATGTCCATATCCAAATCATCAAAATCTTGCAAAAAATCCAAAAAATCCAAAACATCAAAAAATCCAAAAACATTCATAAAAGTCAGAAAACGTCAAAAACATGGAAGTCGAACTACATTGTCTCTGAGCTTGAATGTAGGCAAGGTTGATCTTTGATCATCCCTCGAGACATTTAGGTCAGTCCTTTAGGAGTCTGTCATAATAAACTGACATTTCATCATGTATATCTTCATTTGTAAATCGGTCAAGTCATTAGTCGAACTACGTGGTCTTTGTGTGTATAACGTAGGCAAGGATAATTTGTTGGTCAGCCCCCAAGGCCCTATGATAGCTCTTTAGGTTATTTTTTGGTCAAAATCTCAAAAAATCCCAAAAACATTTGAAAAATCAAAAAATCAAAAGATTTGAAAACCTCGAAAAACACCAAAAAATAGCCTCAAAACATTGCAAAACTCCAAAAACATCCAAATATTTTAAAAAATCCATCCATCTCATCTCACCCGCAATAATCAATTATCCATAATAAACTAATCGTCACCTTCATCCTTTGGCAACACAAATAGAAACAATCATAGCAATCAACAAAAGCAAGCTTCAATCATAAAATCAAAAGCAAACAACAAACCTTTATAACAAAATCAAAGTCTTGATCATTTTGAAACATGTCAATCAAGCTTTATATCAACAGCCTATCAATCAACTTATCAAATCATCATCATCCTATACAATGCATGTCCTAGGATATATCGTTCTGACAATGGGCATTTTTGGATATCACTTGGATTTTTATCCTATCAAAACACATCCCTTTGGCTGAAGGTATGAAGAACATTGGCTTGTTTGTATACTTGATCTTTTCTTTTGATTTATCTTATTGTTCTCATTCCAAGGACCTCTCAATGATATCTGAATGAAGGATGTAGAGAGATAGGAATGGGGCAACAATCATTATCTTTTTGTCTACTGTGCTTATTGGACGTTCTTGTAAAATAACTTGGTGAATACTTGCTTTGTTAGGTACATCCTAGCAAGGTTTCTGTATGTCAAGTCAAAGTCCATCGCACTAGGTACAACGTCATCCTGGTTCTTTATACCTTGATGCATCGTATCTACATATGTAATCAAACATAAGGTAAGTAGCCCTTTTAAAATTTGAATCCTTGATAAACAAATCATCATCTATCTATCATCATTGTCATCATCATCATCTCTAATAAAGTCTCATCAGATCATGGACTTGTGGGATCTTCTAGTCATCATCTCATTTCTGCACTAACATCATCATCACCAATGCATCCATCATGCATCCATCTTGCATCCACAAACCATCAGTATTTTGCACATCATATCATAGCATATCATCATCATAATATAGATCTGTTAGTCTAAGCATCTACATAAATCATACATTTGCATAATGACAGCATATCACATCATCCATTTCATCCATCTCATCACATCATATCATCATTTAAGTTGTTTAAGATAATATAGATTTGTTATTCTAAGCATCTTAAAACCATATGATTTGCATCATCATCCATAACCATTCATTTTGAACCTCTTTATCATGAGATCAACCCTCAAGTCGAATCTTTTCGCTCGATCTCTCAAGGGGGCAATGTACTAGTGTACTTCTTTCTACTCAGGCATCCAAAAAATTAGAATTTTTTTGAATTTTGATCGCAGTAAGATTATTCTTTGAACCAACGCAACAAGTACATTGTTTCAAAGAGGGGAAAAATGTAGACATGCAAAATTAACATTATGCACCCGCTCATTAAATTAATCAAACTCATCCATTCATCAGGTAAATCATGTCTTTAGTCCTAAGGTTAATCATTTAAATAAATCAAAGGCTCACATGATCCTTTAATTAAATAAATCAAACTTTATTTAATTAAAATCTCAAAAGTCATTTGCCATCCTTTTCTAATTTAAATAAATCAAACATTCAAGTCAAAAAGGTCAAACTCACCTAAGCAATATTAAGCTAATCTAATCCTATTTAAACTAACCTAACTACCCATCACATCCTCTACATAATGCCACTTGCACAAATAAATCAATTTATTGATTTATTATATTCCTTATTTTCTTTCAACATGACATTTATGGGGAATATTCCCTCAAGTTTGAATTCAAAATCAAGTGGGCATGTACATCCAACAAAGCAATTAATAAGCTCTTACATGTCTTGTCTCTCAAATTCAAATTTGAAATTTCCCCCTCTTGGGCACATTTCCCAAATCTTGCACATGCATCAACCACTCACAGGTTGACAAGTGGCCTCTTCCTATTGACCAAATCTTTAGTCCCACATCCTCCATGTTAGCACTCTTAGCATTTGAAAATATATAAATGAAGGCTTCATTCTTCAAGTAAATCCTCCACAATCACTCATGTAAAGTCACTCTCTTTAGGAGAACTGATTTTTCTCATCATCACTCCACAATCTTCATAGCATTTTCATCATGGAGCTTATCTATCAAGGATTGGGAAAGGGCTATTTTCAACAATAGCACCAATCGACTATGAGATAAAATGTTGATTATGTTTTTATATGCTTGTAATTTAGTGGTCTTTATTCTACGTAGTTTGCATATCTTAGTATAGTCAAGTATTTCACAGGAATCTTAGATTAGATTATTTTGAATGGACTAACAGCTAATTGTGGTCTTTTGTTTGAAGTAAGGATGATTTAAGGTTTACACAATGAAATGTGAGTGGTGATGTATATCCCCACTTTAAAGTAGTTGCAAATACTAGTACTATGACAAATTGATTTAAAGTAGAAGAAGAGGACATGAGAGCTTACTTGGAAAGCCCTATTCCAAGTCATGGGTATGTGCAGGATCATCGTGGAAAAAATAGGCCCTTAAGTGGCAAAAAATTCAGAAAAATCAGAGTTAGGCAAGTTGATGTAAAAATTTGAATAAGTTATCTATATTATTTCAAAAATGTGTAAGAATAGAATCTGTAGCAAATTGAATGTAGTTTCTAAACTACTAGGTTTGTTTAAACAAAAAAAAAAAAAATTGGTGAAAATTTGAAATTTCAATGCAATAGTACTTCAATTTCAGGGAAAAAATAAAGTAGGTGTTTGTTTGACCACCCTAAGCACAATAAAATGATAATATTTTTTTATAATATTTTAGATATAAGTAGAGGACTCATGTTCCAATGTGATGCATAATTTTTGTAATTTTTTTCCAAGTAAATAATTAATTATGATTTTTTATTACAACTTTTAAAAATATAAAAACTCATATGTCTAACCACCTTAACTTGGTCAAATCTTTATGAAATTCAATTTTTTTTTTTAAATCCTATAGTATGTGAAGCATAGAATGTGACACATATTTTGGATTCAAAAAATGTGATATCATTTGAAAGCTATAGATGTTTTTCAATCAGCCTATCAATCAGGACTTTAGTTGTAATTCAAATAGAAAATGAATAATAATTACTTATTAAATTCAAAGTAAAGCATTACTTATATTGGTGGAAAGCTGAGAATCTCCTTTAAAAACTCTTTTGGTTTCAAGATTTTTGGGTAAAAAAAAAGTTGTCAGCCACATACCCATCATATTGCCACTTTTTGGCCTATCATGATCCTGCACATACCCTCATATGTTTTTGATAAGCTACATCATGGAAAGAGAAGTATGTTATATGCGAGCCAACTTAAGGCATGCCATTCACATCCCAAGCTTGCTCTTATGTGTTAATGAAAAGTTAACAACTAGCCAAAGGAGGCAATGACAAGTGACATACAAGGACAAGGCATGTGAAACCCCTTTCCTCCACTTATTGCATGACAAAGGTGAGCCAAAATGGTAGATTAAATGCATGCTATAGTGAAAATCAATATTAATTAGAGGAATGAGGTGCCCCCACATAGGGAAGCATACCAAACTCCTGAAAATGTTGGATTTTAGGACTCAAAGTCTTACATTCATTAGTGAAGTGACCATGAACTCTATGATAGGCACAAAATGAAGTCTTGGAAGAGAATTTCTTTCAAGTTCTGTGAGGGAGGCTGATCAAGTGATCTTGGAGGAGTCTCAACAAGATACCCTCTTGATCAATGGTAGAAGGTGGTCTTGTGGCTTGCATCAAAGATACATCTTGCTTAGTAGTAGATGTCATACTTACACAAGTTTCTCTAGATTGTGAGATTTTATTCTCCCTATTATAGGAAGGTATAAAATCTAATGAATTCCAATCATGAAAATTTTGCAAGATTACATTGACATTAAGTGAAGATATAGTCATTTGTTTCAAGTTTGGTAAAGGATGATGTTTGAGAGAACTAGTTGTTAAGGTTGATTTAAGAGTATGTTGTGTTCGATTCTTGATGTTGTGTGAAGGTTTGGAAATCTCTATTACAGGAAAATAACCAAGACCATGAGTTGTTTGCTGTGTGATAGGGTCAATAGGGTTGTGGATACCTTGTTCGTTAACACCACATCCTTTTCCACTAAATCCAAGTTATTTCATAACCTCATAACCTTTTCCATAAAGATTTTTCATTTCTTTGGAATCAGGTGGTTGTTTATTATTGTGTTTGTCAAAGGTTGTTGTGTAGTGTGCTTCTTTGTCTAAAGTGGTTGAGGTGGATTCTTTCGAAGGCTCATCCAAATTTTGTGTATGGGGTGTTGATGTGTTTAAGGAATTTTATTTGTTTTTCTCAAGTTGTAGGACACTCTCAAGTTTAGGATCAGTGTCAAGTGTTTGGACTATGTTGTTGTAGATGTATTTCATTTTATGATTAAGAGTGGAAGGAACACCTTTCATGGCATGAATCCACCGTCTACCTAAGATAAGACTGCATGAAAGTTCATAAGGCATAACATGGATTGGTGTATTCAAGGTGACCACTCCAATGGTAAGAGGCATAATGATTACCCCTAGCAATTTCTTTTCAACATTGTCAAATCCCTTAATAGAGAAAGAATCAGGTCGAATGGTTGATTGATCAATTCCAATCCTATCCAAAAGGCTCAAACGACACACATTAAGGGAAAAACCAATATCTACAAGAGTTCTATTTATCCCTTTTATTTTGTATTGAGCAATTCCCATGAAATATTCATTTATTTTTGCACATCCAAAGAGGGGAGTTCACTTTGGTGGAAAACAATTTCAACATTTATTCCTTGGATCATTGTTGCTATGTCAACTAGTTGTGCATTAGAAGGGACATGAACTTGTTGTAAGGTTGTTTGGATCATGTTGTGATAGTGAGGGGAGGCTTGAATAAGGTCCCATAATGACATTTTAGTAGGAATATTCTTTAGTTTTTCAACAAGACCATGAGTATTCTTTATTTTTTCAACAAGATCATACTCCTTTTTTACTTGTCAAGAAAGGTCTAGAGTGGATAGGATTAGGAAAAGGTAAGGGTGTCAGGAAATTTTGTTGCAGTTGAAGATTATTTTGGGTGTTATATGTATGAGAAATAGTATTATAACTCAATTTCTGCGACACATTAGTTTGAGGTGGGTAGAGGATAAACTTACGTTTAGGTGAAGGTTTATGTGATGGTGGGTGAAGGATGAGTTGAGGTTTATTTTGAGTTTGTTGTTTGTGTTAAGGTGGGTAGAGAATGAGTGGGTTGTTAGGTTGTCCCATGGGGTATGTATGAGGTCCATTCATTGAGGGGGATCTAATAGACACTTGTGCATTCACAACATTAGCGATATTGGCTTGAGGTATCTCTAATAAAGGGAAATCGAGAACCATTGGTTTAGTAAAGGAAGACAGTTTTATTTTTGTCACATTCTAACACCATGATATTCTCCCTAGGAGGAGAGTTTTTAGGAGAACAACAAGCCACATGTGCTTGAAAAGTAAGACTTGATTCTTCCACAATTACTTCATCACTAATAGGGGGATGATCAATGATGGGATTATGAAGAGGGGGATATTTATGAAAATGTGTTAGTTGATTATCCATTGTCTAGAAGGTCTCATTCTCTTGTGCCATGTTATCTACCCTACCAAGAGAGCTTGTAATATGGTCATCTAATGGTAAAGTAGCTTCATCACAAGCGAGGGAGGAATCAAGAGAAGGACCACTATGGTTTTCAAATATATTTTCCCAAATGGGAGGAGCATTAGGGAAGGGAGGATCAAGAGTTTCACGATTCATAATAGGGATGTCTTCTAATGCCAACCTATCCTTTTTACATTGAGGAGGGATATTAGGAGATGAACAAGTTTAATTTTCATGGTTATGGAGACTAGGTAAGGTGATATTTAGAAATGTGTCTATGATCTCATGTTTATGTTGTCTAACATCTTCCAAAGGGGAATAAGGATATGGACAATCAAGATCCTCAAGACTTGTAACTTCCTTCACCAAGATACCTTCGTCACTAATAGGAGAGATATCAGGAGAAGAAAAAGTATGATTGTGATGATTGTCGACATTACCATTCACACCAATTGGAAATGTAATATTAAGGATTGCGTCAATGGTTTGATTATGTTTTTGAAAGGCCTCATTGTTGTAATCAAAATTGAACTCATAAGAGGGAATGTTGTATTTATGCAATCCATTTTTAACCAAATCAAAGCCACATATTTTGAAAGAAAACATTCCATGATGTAAAAGAAAATAAAGTGCAATGCAATGACTTAAAATGAAATGAAATTTTTTGATATTAAACAAGGTAATGGTTTGATTACACTATGCATCAATCATAAAATGACATGAAAAATGCAAATTCAAAATAAAGCTATGGATGAAATGAGCTATTTTAAGTGAGATCCAGTGAAATGAATGTTACAAAAATGCATCCTACTAATACAACTAGGAAATGGTACCAAATAGATGCCTAAAAAAAGGGTTTTCAGCTCTGTAAAAGAAAGTTTCAAGTGTCAAAATTAAGGGACTGATTTGCACAGGTTGGCGAATGAGTCCCAGTATGGAACTTTTTTAGATTTTAAGAAATTTTTGAGTGATTGAAATGCTTTCAAAGTGCTATGATGCAGACCTAAGTTAAAAATGCAGAATTTTAGAAAATTGAAATTAACTTAGATGCTAAGAATGCAATCTAAATTCACTTTTTATGAATGCAAAATTTTAACACCCATCATACAAATGAATAAAGAAAACCTTAATGCAAGGTAAATGCAAGCTAGATCTATGATGATGAAGGAATCCAATCAGTCAATAAATCATGTGAAGATCAGGTTCACCAAAATGAACCATAGATTTTTGGCACCACATGACTCTTTAACTCTTCTAGGGTTTTTCACCTAAAAGGAGAGAGGTATGCCAAAAATGCTAAGTAGATTCATTCAAATTATGTAATGTACGATGTTATTAAGATTAAATGGAATGATATAAATGCAAAAAATCTATGAAATTGATCAAATATGAATACAAAACCTAAGAAATAAGTAATGTTTGAAAACACATTGTGTAATGCAAAAACACCTAGAAATGAATGCAAAACCGAACATATATGAACCAAACTAAAATTATGCACCTAGAATGTGGATGAAGACCATAAATGACATTTGAAATGTTGTTTAAACTAATTTTTAGGCCTGGTAGGACTCATTCACTATTCTAGGAAAATTAGTCCTAGTTCTGCCAAACTGTGTCAGAACTCGTTTCTGACAAAAGGGTATCTAAAAATGTAGAAAAATTAAAATTGACCTTGGAGTGGGACTCATTCACCACTGATGGAAAATGATCCCTCTTTTGAAGTTCTAAAATTTTAAAAATGGAATCTAGAGCTTCCAATCTGTACTTTGACTTCCTAGAGGTGTCTACTTCTGAAACTCTAATATATGGGTTTGAAAATGATTTTTTGTTGATCTTTTGACTTGTTGAATGAAGGGAAAACTTTAGAAACCTTGAAACTTGATCTTAAATGATTTCCAAGCTTCCAAGAGTCCCAAATCTATAAACACACAAGGTAAGAGAGAAATTCTGAATGTTAGGGTATAGGGTTTGCCTTGGTCAAACCAAGGCAAACCCCTTTTAGGTAATTAAACCAAAATGATGAGAGAATGGAATGAAACATGAAATAATCGAGTTGATTACCTTTCCATAATGTTTTGATCTTGAATTTTTGCAACAATGGAGGAAGATTCAACCCTTTAATGTCTTAGGAAGCTAACTTGATGATTTGGAATGTGAAAGCCCTAGCTTTCTTGACTTCAGATGGAAGAATGATGGATGGATAATGAAGAGTGAATGTGTGAGAGATGGAGGGATGTAAAATGAGGAGAAAAATTCTTATTTATACACTCTTCTAACTTAGTAACCTATTGATACCGCATCACAGGCCAACATCAAGTAACTTTGAATAAAAACCCAAAAATAAATTTGAAATATTTTGAATTTGGAGCCAATGGGGACTCATTATCCACCCATGGTGAATGGGTCCCACCTCAATATTTAAAATGGGTGTGAATAATTTTCTTGTATTTACCATTATTTTTTGGGCTTACATTCAAAAATATACTTAATTAAGCCTTATAAGGGCATAAAGAGATCAAATAAAGCATAAGAAAGGCATAAATAGTGAAGTTTTGCCTAGAGAAGCAAGAAATGTTGTTACAAGAATTTACAACACTTCAAAATATGACTTGATTAGTGATGAAAAGGGAATATTTAGATGAATTATAATGAGAAGAGTCTAGAAAAGTGTAGAAATATGTTACAACAGTTCACAACACCTTCACAAGACATCAATAAATGCACATTATTCAGTTTGAAAGGGTCCAAGACCTAGTGTGGATGCATAAAATGCCTCACAACACTTGAATCAAGGCTTCATTAAGTCCCATTTATCACGAATTATTCCCATGTTAAGTGAGAGACCCATTTTTCTACAACACAATTCTATTACCCATAAAAAGTCTTTATGTTTGATCAGACCTTAATGAAAACTACATATGGAAAGATTTCAAGGTCTGCACTATGCTTGAAGTTAGCCTTTTTTGTTTGTTCTCTTTTCAACAATGAAGGGTTGTGGCATTTTGTGTCTATTTATATCACTCATAGGAATGATTTGGGTTTGGAATGTTGTAAAGCTTTGGCACTTCGCCTTTTATGTTTTATGTTTACATTTCCTTTTACCCCTATCTCCAAACCCCCAAAGAAGAGCCAACTTTCTATAAAAATTGTAGAGGTATTCAGTGAGACACAATTTGTCCCCCACTCATTGAATTTCCCATAAGACTATTAGAGAGGCACAATCTTTGATGACCAATAGTTCTTTTTCTATCACACCCGGTGGGACAAGAAGTTTTCCAAACGTCTGATTAGAAGTCAGAAATATTTCTTGAAATAGGCTAAGGAATGAAACTGGAAGTTTCATGCCTAGAGTCCAAAAAAGAGCATCTTCAAGAGGCCACTTCTAGTACTCTTAGTTACCTTACTTGACCCCTAGGAGGAGAAGACTTACAAGTTCAGTATCATGTATAAGGAGCAATAGAGTAAGAAGTGAAAACAGTATCTAGGCTTTATCTCCTCCACTTGGAGGCCTAAATTTTCAAATTAAAATACCTATATATTTGATTCATAATTTTTTTTTCTCCATGGCTCACGTCCCTCCCTACTCCTAGAAATTTCATAACATGGGATAGTGGTAGTCCGCCACAACCACCCACACCCCTGAACATATCGCCAACCATACCTTCTAATGCCCTCAATGGTGTCCCTAAATTCTCTAGAGAACACTTCAAAACCCCTTTCAAATACCTTCAAGATATAGTAGAGGTATGTAGGGTACATAATATAGCAGAGGAAAATATCGATCTAAGACTGTTAGCCACCTCTTTCAAAGGGAAATCCCAAGGTAGGTATTGATCTTTGGCTTCAACTTCCATCATCTCCTAGGACCAGCTTGGGGAGCACCTATTCAAACCCTTCTAAAAAAGAGGAGACCGCTCATCATTGGTACAACAACTGATTACCATCAAGAGAGCTCCACATGAGGCCATGAGTGACTTCAACAACAGATTCCATAAGACTTGGAAAAGGATCCCTATGACTACTCGACCTAAAACCACCATGGATTTCATGTTCTAACTAAAGTCTCTTAACTCAAACATTGCACTTATGATAACTTCCATGCGAGGAGATATCTTTCCCAACACATATGAGGTGGCGGTATGCATGGAAAATAGTCTGATCGATGCTAGGAAGCTCCCACCATGACCCCCTATGCCTATGTTTGCAGAACTCTTTGATGCACTTCAAGAGGAAGCTTCTCCAAACAATTTCACTTCACAATAGACTTTAGGCATGCCACAAACCATGTATGAATATCTTGCCACACAAAGCAACACATTAGGCTTTGACTCAGTCACAATAGATATTAACAATGTCAAGAGTCTCATGCAAACTTTTGTGAATGAGTTGGTTATCATCAAACAAAAATAGGTGATGCCTCCAAAGCCAAGCACTTATACCTATGGTAGAAGTAGGCTATCCTATAAACATACAACATCTACAAAATAGATAGTTCCAGTCATCATTCTGCTTCAGTCAGTAAAAGATAGTTCAAGTAGAGAAATGATCCTAGGCCAGAACAATTTGGTAGAAGAGGAGAACATATGATGCTTCCCATACAACAATAGCCATATGTCCCAAAATTTCTCGAGGGGAAATATGCAACAAAAGATAGTGGAACAAAGAGGCAAAGGTGTGCTCCCAAGTGTGGAAGAATATATGTTTTCCTAAATGCAGAATGATCATTTTAGAGCTTGAATGCAAGGGATGTCTCTAGAATAGGAGCTAGACATTGTACTTGATCAAGCACTATTCTCATGGACAGAGGAAGAAACGTGGTATTCGCAAATAAAGCTCCTATGACTAGTGTGCCATAGGTATAATCATATTACAATATGAGGACTAAAAGAAGGCTCATGAGAGAATATGTGCAATAACCTCCACAATGACATTAGCCGCATCAATCGCTGATGCAAGAGAAGCATTATTCACCACCTATCATCTGGATTGTCCCATAGCCATATAATCTTCCATGGACTAAGAAAAGAATGAATGAAACACCAAGGTCAGTTATGTTGGAATGTTTTCTTTTGAAGAAAAGAGAAATACCTCCTTTTAAGCCCAAGGCCCAAATGGTCAGAACGCTCAACATGGTGGAGCAATTGAAGAAGGCGCCTAACAATGTATCATGTGGGACACCATATCTATCCTTGAAAAGAATACTTTGCTTTGGGAAGCTTTGAAGAAAGAATAGAAAATGAATCAGACATGAGCAACTCCAACATGTGACCAAGGAAAAGATAGAGTACCCACATCAGAGCCTCAAGTATCAAAAGTTGCAACATATGAAAATGATGTGGACAATGTAAAGGAGAAATAGGTAAGCAGTCCAAAGCCCACACCTTTCTTTTTAACACTTAATGTAGGAGATAAGATTTTGCATAATAATGATCGATTTGGGAGCCAGTACAACTATCATGCCAAAAAAAGTGGCAGATGCTTTGAAGCTTAAGCATGAACCTCTTGAAAAATAAATTATGCAACTGGATTAGAAGAAGGTTCCAACCCTGGGTCAGATAAAAGACTTATCTCTCACTCTTTTCTTCTATCCAATCCAAATGGTCATGCAAGAAGTAGTAGTGATAGACATTCCACCAGTCTTCGAGATGTGTCTATCAAGAGAATTCACCATTAAGCTTAAAAAATACCTAGCACTTGACTGGACTCATTTGATATTGAGAACCAAGCATGGGGAAAAGATGAAGATTATTTTTGAATCTTTACATCCCAAACACATTACGGATAATGTCGTTTTATGCTTTGAAGCTGCACATACTTGCATCTCTGAAGAGGAGAGATATTGCATAGAAATGCTAGAAGACAAAGAGGAAAAAAGCAATCAGACTACTGAGGAAGAAGTGCTACTCATCCAATTCACTGATTCTAACCCATTCAGAAATTTCAATGTGACAGTGCTAGGAACCTATGTAATTTTTTATGGTGATCGAAATTTTCTGAAACTAATGAAGGATCAGGTTAAATCTGATGATCCATTTGATAATCATCTATGGAACCTATATTTTGATGATGCCAAGTGTAAGCCTAGCTCTAGAGTGGGTGTCCAATTATTATCCCCAATGAGATATGAAACATCTCAGAGCTTACCATTTTCTGTTCTCATGCTCGAATAATGATGTTGAATATAAGGTGTTGGTCCATAGTCTAATCCTAGCTAAAAGAATGGGCATAAAGAGTGTGAGTTTTTAGAGATTTAGAGCTAGTTGTGAGCCAAGTCCATAGTCAAGCAACTGCTAAGAACACTCAAATGAAGTCATATAGACATCAGATTTGGGACCTGATGAAGAATTTTGAAGCCTTCAATATACAAGTCATTCCCTGATGTCAAGACAATGTCGCTAATTGGATGGCATCTGTTGGGTCACAATTTGAACTAGTTTCTGACTCAACCAAGAAAAATGTAGTGCAAGTCATCATTCATCCCTCAATTCCTAGCAACAACAAAAATTGGCAAGTTTTTGATGATAACGATAAGATTTCTACCTTTGTACAAAAAGAAGGAATGATCCCCAACTGTTCAACCCCATGAGAAGAATTTTTTGAAGGATAGGTTATCCAATTAAAAGGGAACAAGATTCTTAGAGGAGTGATTTCCATTGCAAAACCTTTATGACTATGAAGATGCTAGAAACGGTAAACAAAGGTTTAACACTATAGATGAAAGAGATTATTAAGAGCTTGATATTGGGAGCAGTAGAAGGTTGAAAGTCAAAAAAGAGGTTTTGCAAGAGGATAAATAAAGATTAAGGGATCTATGCTATAAGTACGATGGAGTTATGGCCTGGACCTATGATGATCTAAGAGTATATGACCCAGGTATAATTCAACATACCATTGACCTAGAGGAAGGGTCCAAGCCCATCCAATAGAAGCAAAGGCCATTCAACCCAAAAGTTGAAGCCTTAATGGAACAAGATATCACCAAGATGGTCAAATCAAGAATCATATATCCGATCAAACATTCCACCTGGCTGTCAAACCTGGTGCCCATCTGAAAGAAGAATGGTGACATCAGACTTTGCCTCAACTTCTAGGATTTAAACAAGACCTCATTAAAGGACCATTATCCCTTGCCGTTGATGGAGCAAATCCTACAGCTAGTAGCGGGATCTAAAATGTTCTCATTGCTTGATGTTTTTTCAGGGCATAACCATGTTTATGTAAAAGAAAGTGACCAACACAAGACTACGTTTACCACTAAGTGGGGAACATTCACATATTCAAATATTTCATTCAAACTATCAAATGATAGTGCAACTTTTCAATGAGCAATGGATATTTCTTTTATAGGTTTAATCAACCTGATTATTTTGATATATCTAGATGACCTTACGGTCTTTTCAAAACAAAAGGATGACCACTTCGATCATCTAGAAAAGGTTTTCTAGAAATTCCAACAATTCAGGATTTCTTTAAATCCCAAAAAATGTCTTTGGAGTGCCTTAAGGTAAGCTACTTGGATTTCAAGTGTCTAAAGAAGGGATAACAATAGATCCTAAAAGGGTTAGATGCATAATGGAATTACCCCTGCCTATTAACCTAAAAGGACTCCAGTCGTTTCTATGGATAATCAATTTCATTAGTAGGTTCATATTGGAATTTTCTAGTATTGTAATGCCTATCACACTAATCCTTAAAACAAACCTATTATTCAAGTGGACCCCCAAATGAAAAGAAGCTTTTGAGCAAATAAAGATAGTGATTTTCGTTGCTCCGGTCTTATTCAATCCATATTTTTCCAAATATTTCCTACCTTATGTATATAGTGGTCAAAATATTATAGCTTTGGTGCTTACTCAAAAAAGAGATCAGAATGATGGAGAACATCCCATTGCATTCCATTCAAGGACCTTGAAAGGTTATGGGGTTAGGTATAACTTTGTAGATAAACAATCTTTTACTATAGTTAAAAATTTGAAAAATTTATGACACTTGGTGTTGTCCAACAAGATCACTATCATTGTAGCACACCCTAGTGTGTGCCCAGGAATACATCACAGAAGGTGAGATCACTTAAAAAAAATTGTATCACTAAGATCTTAGAATATGATGTGGATATCAAACCAACCAAGTTGGTTCAAGGAAGAGACCTATGTGAATACATTGTGCAGGAAATGAGTCATACAACTGAAAAGGAGATAGACCAAATCTACTCGAACTAATTTGAGTATGAAGAGTCTTGGGTGGCTAATCAGACATGGTATATACAAAAGGGATATTACCCAGCCAGTATTCCATTCAATAAAAGAAGATACTACCGAATGAAACATGCTAGGTATCTATTAATTGAGAATGTACTATTTAAACCAAGTTATGATGGTGTGTTGTTCCAATGTCTTGATAACCTACAGGTAGAAAGAGTTCTTAACAAATTTCATCATATCCTTGAGGGTGGAAATTTTTCTACCAATAATACCGCTTTAAAGATAATTTGAGCAGGATATTATTGTCCCTCCATGTATTTTGAAGCACATCATTTGGTGCAGAAAGTGTACACAGTGCCAATTTTTTGTTGGCAAAAGGAGGAAGGTTGCTTTACCCTTGAGCCTGATTGTAACTGACGAACCCTTTTCCCAATGGGGTTTGGATTTTATCAGCATGATAAATCATTTTTCTAGTGCTAGACATAAGTGGATCCTCATGTTGATTGATTATTTTACAAGGTGGACGGAGGCCATAGCCCTGAAAAATGCAACAAAAGGAGAAATTTTTAATTTTTTTGAAGAAATAGTGGCTATATTTTGTCCACACAAAACCATCATATCCGATAATTCTTGAGCTTTTTTTGAGTTAGGGATGTCATATTTTACTATCAGACATGGTATTTTCCTTAAAAATTCATCAAACTACTACGCACAAGGGAATGGGTTAGCAAAATCCACCAACAAAAGCCTAATTAGGTTAATCAAACGCATTGGGTCAGAACGACAAAGAGACTAGCACAAGGATTTATGAGTTGCTCTATGGGAAGACCCAATTAATTCTAATAAAAGTATGAAGACCTCCCCTTATGAGTTAGTGTACAAAAAAGAGGTAGTGATACCCATTTCCATAGAAATTCCTACTTTACAACTACTGAAATCCTTGGAGATTGAAGAAAATGGTGGAATGGAAGTACGATTGGAAGAAATCCTCAACTATAGAAGAAGATAGAGAAGAGGACCATGGATCCATGATCAATCGCCAATAGACCAACAAGCAATGGTTTGACAAAAAAAATTCTAACCCAGCATTCAATGAAGGGAGCTTAGTGCTAAAGTATGATGAACGCACTGCAAAACCAGGGCAACACACAAAATTTGAAGCACTGTGGAAAGGACCTTTCCAAATCAGTGCATGCAAAGAAAAGAATGCATATGAGCTTGAAGATATGGAAGGAAATGCTTTAGATATATCGGTGAATGGTAATTATTTGAAGATTTTCCATTAAAATGCACAGTTCTTTGAAAATTTTAATAGATATGTACCAAATGTAAAAAATTTGTAAAAATTTCAAAATTTTGAGAATAATCAACTAAAGAGGAACACTAAAGAAACAAAAGCTTGTACTATATTATATCTATTAAAAATTTGCATCTAATGCAAGCCCAAGGCCTAGATTTAAACATAAGGCTCACTTGAGCAAACCCAAAAGGAGTTATGGAGCGAAAGGATCTGTAGACATGTAAAATATATCGATTGCCATTGTGCATCTAATCTTGACTACTAACATCGTTTCATCCGAAATCATCCCTCGGTCTAACCATTTAATAAAATCCCCCTATCTGATTAAATTCATCAATATTCCTCTCTTAATTAAATAAACTATTTATCTAATTAATTTACCTCCTCTCGATAATTAAATTAATCATTTTTTATCTAATTATCCTATTCAATTAAATAATCAATTTTATTTGATTAAATCTCTTAAGTCTATCTATTAAATTAAATGAATTAAAACCTTATTTAGTTTAATCTAACAACATCTCTTTTAATTAAATAAATCAAAATCTTTATTTAATTAATCCCTTATCACATTCTTCTCATATTTGATTTAAATAAATCCATAAATTCAAGTACAATAGGTCACATCATTTAACCCCCTTCATTAAATTAATTAACCTTGATTAATTTAATCTCTTATCATGTCCCATCCTCTATCATTTACCACTTGCACATGAAAATAGATTTAATTGATTTATTGAATCTCTATTTTCCTCAACAAGGCATCTTCTCGAATATTCTTCAAGTTTGAATTCAAAAATCTAAGTTGACATGTACATCCAACAAGGCATTTACTCTATCTTACATGTGCTTTTCCTTGAGCCAAGTGGCATTAAATGCTTACTTCTTCCCTCTTGCAAGTCATTTCAAAAAAGAGCATTTATTGGCACAATCCTCAAAACTCGCACGTCCTCCATCCACTCATGGGTTGACAAATGGAATCTTGCCATTGGTTTAATGTTAGTCCCACATTGCTCAATTTTGGACATTCATCCTTCAATCTCATCTATAAATAAGAGTCTTCATTCCTCATTTGATCATCCTAAAATTATGCAAAGTTACCGTGCTCAAATATCTATCAAATTTCATCCATCACCATTGAGTTTTTAGCTAGGTTATGCAAGTTTTTAGCTTGGAGCACTCATCAAGCATCAACAATGTGGAGCACTCATCAATTACCATCAACATACATCAATCTTGCATCATAGGAGTTGGGAAAGGGCCAATTTTCACATCAAATTGGCATCAATTCCCCCATGGGATTATAAATTTTCTAGTTAATTAGGATTCAATCTCTTTCATTGCTATTTCATTGTGATCTTCATTTCTTTTTTCCTAATTTGAGCTATGTTAATGGATTTTATGGGGAATCCTTGTTCTTACTTGAATTTAACATTCTAATGTGTTTGTTCTTATTGTTTTTTAGGTATTAGGATTGGGTTTCACACAAGATCAAAGTGGGAGGCAATGTACAAAACAGTCAGAAAAGGCCTCCAACTGTAGCACAAGAAGTTGTAAAGGTTCATTATCTAGTTTTATTTCTTCTTTCTTTCCTTTTTCTTCCTCTTCTTCTCCTTGTTTGTTAGGTTGTAAAAGGGCGCTCAAAACACAACAGGCGTAAACTCCACAACACAAGCTCAAGGCCTACTCATTGTGACTCAACACTAGGAAGTTGAAGTGCTTCCTATAGGGAAGTCCTAGAACCCGCTCCACACCGTACTCCTGAAGCAAAAAAGTGGCAGCTAGTTGAGAAGAGTATAGTGTGTCTCAAGGTCCATAGTGCAAAATCTAGAAAGGAAGGGTAACCGGGTACATCTATGCCAAAGTCTACATGCCTACGGAGGTCCATACCACTCAAAATACCAACACTGGGGATGACCACTTGCACTATCTCACCAAGCCCTTCCATCAGTGAGGTATCGAACATCTCGTGGCACAGTTAAATTATCATAGGCTTGGAAAAATTTAGGTCTAGTAGTGAGTCCATGAACTAGGAAAGCATGTTGCAGTTGCTCCAAAGTTGGTTCTCGTCGGTAATAAAGTCTGCACAAACCACCCACTTGAATGCTACCAAGATGAGAGGGTCACATTTCTTCACTAGGTGCTTGATTCTATTGTTAGTAACCTCCCCTGCAAAGATATATTGTGGTCTCATGGGAAGGATCCAAATGGGAATACCTAAGCAAACATACATTCTTATAAAGCAAAAAATTATGGCATAATGAGAATAAGTGGAAGGCTAGCTAACTTAAAGAGACTATATGTTTGAATGAATATATAGAAAAAGGTGGCATAACTATATATAAAAAAGGTGAGCTGGCAAACTCAACCAACATAATGTTTATTTTTGGCCAGACAACAATAGAGAGTTTTAAGACAAAAGAGAGTAAGGTAGATAAATCATATGGAAGATAAGATGGAATGATTTGAGAAATAAATTTGGGTGTTGGGTGTAAATTCTCTCATAATTCGGTTGTTGACATGTGTCATTTTCTATCATTAGTGTCAACCAGCTTAGTGATGAGAAAATACATGGATTAATGCACTAAAAACTATGAAAAATTAATGGTCACGTCTTTTTAGGGGGTACCTTGCATCACTTCAACACATTACATATAGAAAAACTTACCTACTTCAATGCAATGAATTTAATTGTAGAAGAGGTGGCGAGGAGAAAGTACTAATTCCATCCTCACAACATTCTTGGCATTCCAGAGGGATACAGATCTCATCCTTACATGTATCACCTCAGTGGCATCATCTAGTGGAATAGCAGTAAATAGCATGGCCTTAATTACATGTACAAGTAGAGAATTAATTTCACTCAAAAGTAGGTTTTCCTCTTCAAGCAAAAGAAAAGTGACCATTTTTGCTAAGGGACTCTCTACAACTTCTTGATACAGTCATGGTGGAACCCTCAACCTCTGGAATACAATCCTCCCTTTAGGTCAGTAACTAGGCTATGCCAATGGTTTTGGACAGAAGTCATTCTCCAACACCCCAATAGTAGAGGAATGACCTTTCGAATTCTACAAGAAGGTGTTGATTGATAAATGTGTAAATAGAGAGGCAGTGCAAGATATCATCGATAATGTTTTTGATCCCAAGGTGTTAGTTAACCCTGAAAGTCTCAGAGAAGGCACTTTTTAGAGAAAGAAAAAGTATGGGCCGACCAAAGGTTTTCATTTTTGGCTCTCGAATTATGGTTTACCACAGTTCATGTTTCCCATTATCCATCCATGCTCAGAGGTAGTTGATGCATGTGCAAAGAGGTTCTACAAAGAAACATGGGTAATTCAGAATGGTAGGATTAAGGTTATTGTTTCTACTCAAGCCATACAGGACATGTTGTGCATCCCTATGGGCTGGGATGCAGAACCTTTTTATGAAGAGAAGATGGATCTCTTCGGGGAAGCAAAGGCTAGAAGAATAGATTTTTATGAAGAAACAAAGGAATGGTGAGACAGAGGGCATTTTTTTTTCACTATTTCATATGAAAAATTCAAGAGAGACACATAGTTAGTGTTCTTAATGTTGGCCTAGATTTTTGGCCTTGACAAGGATGATCAGGTTCTTCCTTTTAAGTTCAAATTATACTTTGTGCAAAAGTGAGAAAAGAACTAGAGGCACTATGATTTTTCAAAAATAATAGCTAGAAACATGTAGCTACAACTAAAGAATTACAAAACTAATTCCAATTTTTGGTATCCTTCTTTCTTGGATCATTTAGTTTTGCATCAAAATCATGAATGGCTGGGGAAACATATACCAATGTTTATGCTAGATGAGAGGGGCTATCTCCACCAATTTCTGTGTGGACCCATATACTTTCTAGAACTAGGGGATATTATTGGTTTGCAGATTATTTTTTGAGACCAATGCTTCAAGAGTTGTTGCCCTACCCTATTGACGATTTCTCTCATAAGGTTTTGTAATGGATGAAAATCTTGCCAAAATTAGTGGATTATTTTATGGGTGTGGACTTCACATTTATTGGATTCCATGGCTTTCCTGATGAGTCTTTCTGACTTCCCATATTTTTTACAGACAAAGTCTTCACACTAGAGGCATGTCGCCAGGTGACCATTGTTGACAAGATTTATGGAATTGGGGGAAACAAAAATGAATTTATATCCGCTTCCCCTCAACATTGCTAACAATCGAGTATCCTTGATGAAGAGATTTTGTGAAGATGAGCTATGAGATCTATTGGCAACCCTAGGTTTGGTCCTTATCTTTGATAAGTGGGATTACAACCCATGAGGACTCTATAGCATAAAACATGAAGAGCAAGAATACTTCAAGAGGAGGAAGAATCTGACTCAAAAAAGCATAGAGGTGTACATTGATTTGAAACATATTCTTTTCAAACAAACAAAGTGGTTGAGCTTCTACACCCCAAAGGTACCGTATGACTAGAACCTTCTGATAAACAAATCTATCAATGAGCAATTAAAGAAAAAGGGTAGGTAAAAAAGGAAAAAGGTAGACTTCTGGAGGTTTCGACAGGAGTTGTGATGCCTCAATGTTCACGTCAAACATTTTCAAAAGGATGATGAGTTTGAAGAAATTTATGATAAAGAGGTCGACACTGATAACAATAATCCATAGACTAGCCGTGAAATTGATGAAGAAGAAGTTCCACGTCAAGATTCTCAACCTCGAGAATTAGACAGTCAGAGGGATTCAAAGGGAAAGGATTCATGAGCTCCATCTTCCTCTAGTGCCCAAAGTAAAGGTAAAAGAGCTCGACGTTCTCTGAGAGTGTCACTTGCTATAATTGTCGAGGGCCAAGTTTCAGAGGACTCAGAAGCCACGAGGTTGGAATATGTTATTTCTAGTCATTAAAAGAGGAGGCAAGTCCAAGATCTATATGTATCTAACATGTCGACTTGAGGAGAGGAGGAAGTGGATTTCACCCTACAAGATGTGCGGACTATTGTGGTTCAGGTAAGTCTCGCTCCCTCTCTTCTTCCTATTTCCACATCTTTGGTTAACCTCTTGCCTTCTCCCATGGAAAGGAATTATTTGTCCTTGGTTCCTACCCTGGTAATCCTAAATTTGGCCCCTCTTATTTTTAATGAACCCCCCAAAATTACCCCGTAGCCCAAGTGAGTGACATCTACTTCAGTCGTTGTTGAATCTTTGATTGCCCTGTCTAGGACCCTTCCAGAAAGAGTTGAAACATCTGTGCTAATCCCCACTCCCATTCCATCATCTTCTAGGAAAACACCTTTCTACCCTACCATGTCTCTCTTCACCCCTACCGATAAATCCCACACTCAGTCTCATCTTGGTGTGCCACCCTTTTCCATGATAACACTCCCTTTTGCTTCACCACATGCTTATACATCTGAGGTCTCCCCTTCTGTTACCATTTTTGGTTTCCCTCCTATTTCCCCTATTGCAACATAGAATGTCAATGTCCCTCAAACCCTCTATGATCATTTCAACACAACCAAGCTGGCCTAACAAAATTCTAAATAGAGATGGCTATTGAAGAACATTGAGTTTCTGGCTACCAAGAAAATTAAGGCTTGTTAAAATGAGGAAAATTCTCTCTTGATTAGCACCATGATCTCGCTTGTAGCCAAGCTTGAGGGATTGATGTAGATAGAGGATTATGACATCTGGAAAAAGGCCTATATCTAAATGAAGCTCATCCATGCGACAAGGTGGTCCTGGATAAGACCACCCAACAGTTAGTATATACAAACTATGAAAGGTTGGGCAACAAGTTGAAGAAGCATGAGACACAGTTGGTGAATTTAAGGGAAACAGTGGGAAAATTACAAACTAAAATAAAGTCCAAGGATGTTGAGATGACCTACCTAATGTAGATTCAAGGTAAGCAAGGGGAAACCTCAATATTTCTTGAAGAAGAATAGATAAAACAAGTTTGACTACATGTCGAAATTGAGAAATTGAAAGTTGACCTCACTGTCGAGCATCAAACTAACGTGGAGTACAAAAGTGCTCACCAGAATCTACAAAAAGAGCTAGACAATGTTTGATCTCAAGCATCTAATAGTATCGGAAAGGAATAGGTAGAGGTAGAAAGATTGAAGCTGGAGAAACAAGATACTATGTCTACTTTGTAGGCCTACGACCAAGAGGTAAGAAGGATAAGATTTGAACTGACAAATGCTCTCAAGGAGAGAGATCGAGTAAGGGGAAACACAAAGAAAAAAGAGATTCAACTCAGTTAGGAGTTGGTTGTTGCTCATAAAGCTGAGTCTCTCCCACTAATAAAAACATTGGTATCTTCACACTATGAGTGGATTACAGCTACAGTTCCTGTTCTTAGACCCATATTGCAATTCTTGAAGGATGTTTAAGAAATAAAAGGGAAGATTGGCTCAATGGATGATCATATTTTGTAGACATATGACTCTCGATTAGTGGAGTCACAAAGTTTCATTTCCAAGCTTTATGTGGCTTTCGATGAGGTTTTGAAAGATGCTAGAATTCTTGATCGAAGAATCACTTCCATCAAAGTAAGTGAGTTTGTAAACTCCCACAAGGTTGCCAAAAAGTGTAAAGACTGCCAGATGGTGTTGGCAAGGAAAATTGAAGAGGTGAAAAAGGATTTCAATGTCTTGATCAATTATGGGTTACCTTCCTTTTTCTCCACTAACGAAGATGTGCAAATAATAGAACTAATTACATAAGCCATCAAACAAAAGGATTGGACTTCTGCGAAACTCCCAAGTTTAAGTGCAACAAATATAGCTGATGAGATCAAGCACAATATTTTTTTCCTTTCTCATCTTTATCATTACCTTGGAGTGGTTACCACAAGGTGGGGAGTCATGTCTTTCAACGAAGTCTTCCAACTTGACCAATCATATAGGCTCATTTGCAGTATGCCCTTACCAACCAAAGTAGAATGGTAGGCGCAACACTCTTCCTTCCTCAAACTCTAGGAATTTCTAAAGAGCTGGGTTTGTACCTCCACAAGTGAAAGCCCATATGAATTGCTAGAACTATGAAACATTTTTCTTTTCCTTAATCTTTCAGTCTTTGGATTCTTTTATTTTTTGGCTTCTTAGATGTCCAAGTTTATGTAAGGCCAGTTGGAAATATGGGAAATGCGCCATGTGGTGGTTGCATGACTTTCTTTTATCATTTTCCTTTTGAAGGTGGGCCCATGACACGTGTCAGCTTGGCAGAATTTTTCTCCAAATTTTTTTTTGGAAAACATAAGATCTCCACCCGCATGATATGTCATCTCTTTGTTGCAAAAGGGTAATGCCTCTTATGAGGTGCTAGCTTATGGGAGTCTATCAAAGCTTGTTGGCCCTTCTTTTCTTGGTTTTTGTGATGGAAATTTTGAGTCAATGCCTTGGGGTGATGTGATTGGTCAATGCACTCATTTTTCCAGATTATTTTTAGGATTTCATCATTTGCACACGTATGGTCTTTTTCAATCTTTCTTTCTTTATATTATTATTTTGAATGAAACACTATGTCTTGCAAGCTAGATTTGGATAGTTTAAGTATCATATTTCTGTGTTGTATGCTTGTATGGTTGAATAGTGGCTTAAGAAAATTGGACTATGTCATTGTACTTCTCTATTTTTTGGAAAGTTTTTATTTTGTTGTGCTATGTTTTATTAGGAGGAAGAGTTCATGTGATTTTTGAGATATTGTTCTATTAGTCATAAGAAGTCTTTATTTTTGATCGAACCTTAATGAACACTACCTGCGGAAAGATTTGAAAGTCTGGACTGTGCTTGAAGCTAGCCGTTGTTGTTCATTCTCTTTCAAACAATGAAGGGTTGTGGTATTCTATGTCTACTTATATCACTCATAGGAATGATTTTGGTTTGAAATGTTGTAAAAGCTTTTGTGCATCACCTTTTATGTTTTATGTTTACATTTCCTTCTCCCCTTGTCTCTAAACCCCCAAAGAAGAGCCGACTTTCTATAAAAATCCTAGAGGTATTCAATGAGATGCAATTTGTCCCTTAGTTGTTGAATTTCCCATAAGACTTTCAGAGAGGCACAAGCTTTGATGATCAAGAAATACATCAACCCATTAGCTTTCACCAAAACAACAATTGGCTCTTTAAATCATCCAGTCCCATCACATGCAACCTTCCCCCAAAGGCTCTTTTCACATGATCATTTAAGGGACAACTGACACTGGTAAATACTTTCTGATAAATTGTATCATACTACAAATAAACATCTCTACTACTTGATCCAATAGCTCATTGCTCACATTGGCCCCCATAGGTGTTGTTGCGTACAACATATGGCATGGGGAATCACAATACATAAAGCACAAGACTTAACATTAGATAGAGCAACAATAAACATAGTCAATAGAGAGAGCCAAGGGTTGAATTTTATAGCTATCTCTCATGTTAAATCAATTGAAAGACTCTGCATTGATCCAACATTCTCATTTGAGAGATACTCCAAACTTAGCAACAACAAATACACTACCTAATGTCACAACGAAGATATGTGTTTGGAACAACTCTAGCCCCTACCAAATTATTTTATCCCCAACTCGTGCTATGTCTTATAAAAAGGGTTTGGAACAATTATTCTCACATTTTCTCCAAACTATATACCATCCTCTTTTCAAGGATTTCTTAAGTTAAATTTTACATAAACATACCAAGTAATAATCCATGCAAAATGGGTATAATTCCAAAGATGCATAGAGATACTAGGAAATAATAAGTAGACGGAAAATCTTGTACAAGCTAGTGGCATGTTTTGATCATCCCATTCTATTAAAGTATATATTCAACTATTCCAAAAAAAAAATCATCAATATTGTGTTGTATTTCACTAATTTGTTTTAAATTATGCACCTATGCTCTGTTTCCCATTTTCTATTCCTATATACTATGTGTTTGGTCTTGCCACATTAAATTTCCCTCATTTATTCAATTCTTTGCATCCTCTTTAGCTTAACACATCATAAATAATTTTGTTCCTGTTTACTATCTTTTGTACCCACAATAATACAGTTTTTGTTAAACTTAGTATGCAAATATTCATCCATAAATATTAATCTACTAACTTCTCATTTCAACATTTTGTTGTGTCATACTTTTTGTATATGGAATTCAGAAGAATAGACTCTTTTGTATATTCCGCCTATCCATGGTTTTTGAAGTTTTTTTATATTGCATGATGTCAATTCTTTATTAGCATACCTACAATTCTCTTTCAACTGATTTTAACATGTAGTACTCTAAACATACAGTTGCAGCTATTACAAATTGATACATATGAAAATACAAACAACTTCAAGTGTCAAAGATTTATAGAGATTGCAACCAACAATAAGTAGAGCCTAAAATTTCTATAAACCAATAACATGTTTTGAACATTCTAGTATATTAAACTATATATGCACATTCTCTAGAGACATTCTCAAAAAAAAAGTTGTTCGATTTGACAAATAAGTTTAAAATTTTGTAACCATATTGTGTTTTATATTTTCTCTTCCTATATACCCTGAGTTTTGACATTTGTCCTTCATGCTTTGGTTCCAAAAATTCTTATGTCTTCTTGTTAGCTTTTCTATTATAGTTATTTGATTCAAGTAATTGCAAATGTTGATCTACAAAATTCTCTTTTCATCGTTTCACTGTTTCACTCTTCATGTATATTGCATTCAAAAATATATAGTCTTGTCTACATTTTTTTTTTCTCATATATGATAAAACTCCTTGCTATTTGCGACAAGTTTCTCAAGCATGTTTACAATGATTATAGTTTTTGTTGACCGCATGGTTTGGTAGTTGTGGAACTAGTTGCCTCGTTCAACAAAAACAAAATGGTAGGTTTTCACTCTCGTGAGGGTTGATACATCTTGGCATTATTGTGTGATTCCATGGAATGGATTACATGTAATATTAATTGTTCTAATATGAGGATGTCTATTTTTTTTTCTTCCATTGTGAAATGACACATCGTGGACTTGGTTTCATAGCAAACTACTAAAAAAAGCTTCCATCCACCTCCATTAGATACTAGATTGGAGAGCTTCCCAATTGTTCCGCTCCATAATGTACATCATTTTGTCTTCTATTGTTGTTGTAGGTCATTTTTCAATGCTTTTTTCCATTCCATATGCATCTAACTAGAGACATATTTTAATATATTCAAATAAAATGTTGCTTTACAGTAATATGATGTTGGGCTCAATGCAAACATAGATGAACAAGGAGATATGAAGCCCATGTTTCAGACAATAGGTACTTGAAAGATGATCATAGTTTTAAGCATAAACAAGGTTTGTTTTATAGATTTACATTTTCCTAAGTTATACATTCAACCCTTTTCTTCCTCCATGGCTAGATAGCCTCCATATATTTTTTGCTATATATATACATTCATGCATGGATTCTTACATGCACTTGATGACAATAAATATAGTCTATTATACACATTGGATTTTTCCATGTTCCTATAGTTTCCTTTTTAGCTAATCAAAAAACTTATAATCTAGATGCGTCAAGAAATTCTAACCACGATTGCTTTGATGGAAGCCTTAGTGGAAATTTCAAACAAATAGCCGATAGGTAAATGCCAATTGTTACATAGATTTCTTGTTTTGTATTAATATTTTTCCTGTAACAAGGTCTTTCTTCATGAAACATAAGATTGACCTGTACCTTTTGACTAGTTTCTATTTTTTTTGGCCTGTGTATGCTCCTTAGCATCTGGCTATTGTTCATTGTTATCTATATTCATCCTTGATGCTATATTCATTTTGTATAGCAAAAGCTCTATATAAGAAAGTCTTCATAACTATGGTTTATAGCTTCTATTCTCCATATGTTAAACTTCCATTTAAAATTTGTTTTATATGATCTACCATTTGAGAGATTCTAAAATAGTTGTTACAAAACACTTGAGAATCACAAGTAAATAACAGATGGTCAAAAAACGCACATCACATACAAGCTTAAAGAAGGTAGAAAAACATACACAAGCCAAAAAAAAATCAAAAAAAGGCGAATTCTTCCTATTGATATCCCATTTATGTGTGATTCTAAAGTGTTATTCTAATACATCTTGCGAATGTTACATAGAATACTTGTCTTGTACCAATATGTTTCATGATACTCTTTTTCCCTCATCTCTTTCAAGCTCCTTATAACAAACTGTTAATTATTGTGGTTATTTTGTTTCGATGGAACATGTTATATGTGTTATATCAATATGTTCCATGATATTCATTTCCCCTCATCTGTCTGAAGTTACCCATGAAAAATTGTTCTTCATGGTACTCTTTTTTCTAGATCCCCATTAAAAACTATTCATTCTCGTAGTTTTCCTCTTCTATGCTACATATTTTAAAATTCTATTTAATGTGGCTTTTATCCATAATATTTAGCACCAGATAATTTTCATTCTAATACCTTTTATATAAGTGGAAAGACACTTAATAATCACAAGAAAATAATAGATGGTTGGAAACCCACATTAAATAGACCTTAAGACCATGGAGAATAGAACATGTGACCTACAATAATGAAAAGTTTGTTATGGGAAAGTGGATATTGATACAACACAAGCAATCTATGTAACAGTCAGCTTCTTAATTCAAAATTCAAGATACATTATTTGGCACTGAATATTATAGACAAAATAGACGAATTGTAAAAGAATTATTATAAAATCACTTAATAATCATAGGTAAATGGAACATGATCGAAAACCCACATTAAACATATTAATACAAGATAAGTAATGTATGTAAGATTTGAGTTGTGAATTGAAAATTTGAGCTACATTCTTTGGTAGTCAACCCAAATTAAATAGAAGTGGTAAGGAAAATGGCCTCCAATAACCTGTGCAAACTGGGTATAATGCCACATACTTAATTAAAAATTGAGGTACATCACTTGCAACTAAATATTATAGGAGAATAGAGAAATTGTAAAAGATCTATTAGAATCACACCTAACACCCACTAAACTATTTTTATCTCCAAATGTTTATTCTTCCATACTAACCCTCTGCATATATATATATATGTGTGTGTGTGTGTGTGTGTGTGGGCAATTACTCCTATGTTAATCTGCAATTGGTCCTATGTGAATGGGTATAACACCAAAGGTGCACAGAGATAACTACAAACAATAAAATAAGGGTGAAAAAATTACTAACCCTGACCATACTTTTTGACAAAAGAAAGAAGATTTAACTATAATTTCTCCATCCATATAGAGGCATAATATCTTTGAAGTCCCCAAAATGGGTATAGCATCAAAGATACAAACATATAACAATGAATAATAAGTAGAGGATGAAAGAGATGAACAATAAATTAATCACTCTAACTATGTGAACCAAGATCCTAGTACCTACAAAACATAACAAACACACTTATTAAAAGATTGAAATGCAAGATGATGTCCAAGTTCCCCATAAAATCCATTTACCAATGTTCAAAATAGGAATGAAAGCAAGAACATAATGAAAAATAAATGAAATATATTGAATGCTATTAAGAATATGCAAACTCTTGATCTTATGGGAGAGTTGGTACCAATTTGATGTGGAAATTGGCCCTTTCCCAACTCCTATGCAAGCTTTGATGATTGGATGAAGATGTGATCCACTTGGTGATTCCTTCAAATGAGTTCCATGGAGAAAACCTGCATTAACCTAACTGTGCCTTGATAAAATGGATGAAAATGCTAAATCTTGAGTATGGATTTGAGTATAATGACTTTGCTCAAATTGTGGATGATAAAATGAGGAAAGGAGCCTCTTATTTATAGAATGATAAGTTGTAGAAATGCCCAAAATGAAGCAATGTGGGACTAAATTTCAACCAAGGGCCAAGTGCCACTTGTCAAGAGATGGATGGATGAAGGATGTGCACATTTTGATGGATGCGCCCATAAATGCATAAATTTGAAATTTGAAAATGGTGAAATGACAAGGTGGAGGGAGAGTCAAATGGAGTAATTCCTTGTTGGAAGGAAAAAGTCCACTTAGATTTGAATTCAAATTTGAGGGAATATTCTCTATTATGCCATGTTGAGAGAAAATAGAGATTTAATAAATGAATTAAATCTATTTTCATGTGCAAGTGGCAAAAGCTAGAGAAATGAGGATGATTAGGATTAAATTAATCAAGGGTTAATTAATTTAATGAGAGATTAGATGATGTGATGTATTTGATTCAGATTCATGGATTCAAATAAATCAAAAGAAGATGAAAATGATTTAGACTTAGTTAAACAAATATTTTGATTTATTTAGCTAAAGGGGATGATTAGTTAGCTTAAATTAAACAAGGTTTAATTTATTTAATTTAATAGTAAGACCTTAAAGATTTAATCAAATAAAGTGAATTATTTAATTAAATATGGACACAGGGTTAATTAGATTAGATAGATTGATTTAATTAACAAGGGAGAAAGACTTAATTAGATAAAATGATTTATTTAATTAAGAGATGAAAATTGATGAATTTAATCAAATAAGGGTATTCGATTAAATGGTTAGACTGAGGGATGATTTAGGATGAAATGGTGTTAGTAAATTAGGATCAGGTGTGCAATATCAATCAGTATAATTATTGTGTCTACATTTTTCCCCTCTTTGAAGCAATGCACTTGCTGCATTGATTCAAAGAATAAACATTTTGTGATCAAAAGCCAAAAAAAATCTTATTTTTCAAATGCCCCAATGCTGCCCTAGCATGAGGGATTACATTGGTATATTGCCCCCTCAAGAGATCGGATGAAAATTTGGATTTTTTTGTGATCTCGCGATAAATATTCAAGGTCAGTTCAACCCAAAGAGGACTAGAAAGCTTGAATTTTTTATGTATAAAGATTTGATGATGTATAGACAATCATTAGCCATGGATAGCCTCATGTATCTTTTGATATAACACATAGATTTGGATTAAAATGTTAGTAAAGATAGAAGAATAAGAAGAAATGAGATGGTGACAAGAAGATCCAACAAGTCTATGATCTACCAGACTTTATTAGAGACGATGATGATGATGATGATGTTGATTTTGCTTACCAATGAG